>PVJN01020457.1:0-35966 GCA_004026805.1 Lasiurus borealis
CCCCACAGCTGGTAAGTGGTGGGGCACAGACTTGAATACAGACAGTCTGACTCCAGGACCCAACCTCTTACTCAGACACATATTGCACTGTGTCTCTGGGTTTTCCATTTGTGATGAGATCTGAAAAGTCAGGAAACACTTTATCATTGGGGAAACTGAGACCAGAAAGGTTCATGCCCACTGCTGTCTAGCTGCCTAGAGGTGGAATGGGACAAGAAACCAGAGCTCTGAATTCCTAGGCCTTTGCTCATTCCCTTCCCCTTTATGCCTTCAGAATGTTGTCTCTTCGAATTCCTGAGAACTTCTGAACACTCTGAAATCGGAGTGTCTGCATTGACAGTGGTTTAGGAAAAGTGATTCAAAGACATGGGGCCATTATGAATGAGTTCGTTTCTCAGGATCTAACACTAGAATCCTGTACCAGTATCTACTGTAGTTGAAGCAGATGTTACCACAGAATATCTCACATGTAAAAATGTACTTTCTGAGTTTCAAATTTAAAGCTATATTATGCCACATGTTATTCAATGTTACCACTCATCTTGGGCCACTATCACAAAGAAAAATGTATTAAAGCATGGATGTTTAGACTAAACAACATAAGACCAATTTAATCCTCCATGTCTACTCATCTACCACAGAGAAAGTGGCGTGGAACCACATTCTAGCCTGGATGGGGAACTGCATAGCTGCAATCTGTATTTGAAACCATCTTCCCATGTGCTGGGCAGCACTTGAGCGTTGTGAGCAAAGCTATTTTCAAGCACCCCTTGAGTTGAAATAGTTCAAGAATCTCCCTTAGAGCCGCATACCTCCCTGGTCCTGGCCCCACTTGATTATGAATGCCTTAGATTAAAAGGCTGGAAGGCTCCAGAGAACCATCTAGTCCAGCCTTCATAAACTCCTCTAGTGCTTTATTATCGGCCAATCATCTCACCACTTATAAGTTCCTAAGACTGCCATGACCACCCTCTGAAAGCAGGTACTATGTCTTTACACTTTTTATATTCCCTTCACCAAGGCAGGGCTTGACCCATAATGGAAGCTCTGCAAATATTTGGTGAATCCTTCCCTGTTTGTGTGTTGACCCCAAATTTCCCCCCTCTATTGTACCAGCTGTTGCCTAAGGAACCTGAGCTCTTCCAAGCCTGATGGAAAACTAAGTCCCTGCTTTTGCTGCCAGAAGAAAGACTTGAGACTGGTTCTTGGACTACATACTTAGGTTTATAACTGTATCTTCATTCATTCATCAGTTGTGCGCCTATAAGAGAGGCCAAGAGTTAGTTTCATGTGGATGACAGACACAGCATGGGACGTATACGTATATAATCACAAATCCAACGAGATATGCACATATATACTATGTATATTCTACTTTACTATGAGAGAGACTACCCAAGAGATGTAATTGAGACCAGGGAAGATGTCTGTGAAGAAATGACATTAAAGCTGAAAGCTAAAGAACAGACAGGATTCAGTTACATGCAGAGTAAGGGGGAAGAGAAGGCCAGCAGAGGGAACAGCCTGTACAAAGTCACCAATTCAAGAAAAAAGCTTGGAGTGGTGGCCCACATTATATCCCCTCAGCCCTTCTCTCTTTCAGCCATAGCTATGGTGAATGGTTCCTGTGAGCTCAAACTCACCTCTAGCTGACAGCCACCCACCTCAAGCATCTGAGCATCTTTCTGCTTTCTCTGATAATGCCTCAAGTGCAGTGTGCAAATGCAGGGGTATTAACCCCACCTTGTCAGGCAACCCTGAACCATGGGGACAGGAGCTGGTTGATAAATGCCCCAGCCTCTCCTCCCTTAGGGTCACCTCTCTGGGAGGCCATCTGTTTTCTTCTCAGGAGGTTGCAGCAAAATAGAGCCCCATTGCCCAGAACAGCGATCTCAAAAATGCACTCCTATTCTTTCTCCCCCTTCTTTTCTTTCTCACTCTTCTCATGCCTTCACTCCTTCTCATTCACCCTATGTCATTTTAAGGGAACTCAAATCAAGGATACATACATATTAGAGAAACTGAAAAGAAGTCTGAAAGCAAATTGACTGTACCCCTGCTATGCCCACAAGCTACACCCACAAGCCAATCAGGAGCAAGTATGCAGATTAACCCAACCAAGATGGCTGCAGCCATGGAGCAAGCAGGAGGCTTGGGTTTCCCCAGTGATGGAGGACTTTGCTCACGGCTACAAAGTTTCAATTATACAAGATAAGTAAATCCCAGATGCCAGGGCCTCCTGTTGGGTCATCGGGGGGCGTGGCCAACCTACAAACCACTACAGGACCCTCGCCCAGGCTGCCCCATGCCCCAAGGGAACCCCCACCCTGATCTGGAACACCCTTCAGGGCAAACCAGCCAGTCCTCATCAGTGCACCAGGCCTATCTAATAAAAGAGGAATAAGCAAATTGACCATCACTCCAACATACAAGATGACTGCCCCCATGTGGTTAAAGGTGGCTGCCCCAATATGGACACAAAATGGCCACCACAAGATGGCCAGTGGGGAGGGCAGTTGGGAGGGACCAAGCCTGCAAGCGAGGGCAGTTGTGGCCAATCAGGCCAGCAGGGGAGGGCAGTTAGGGGTGACCTAGACCTGCAGGGAAGAGCAGTTATGGGCAATCACGCTGGCAGGGGAGTGGTTAGGGGGTGATCAGGCTGTCAGGCAGAAGTGGTTAGGGGCAATCAGGAAGACAGGCAGGTGAGCAATTGGAAGCCAGCAGTCCTGGATTATGAGGGATGTTAGACATCCCTCTCACAATCAGACATCCCTCGAGGGGTTCCAGATTGGAGAGGGTGCAGACTGGGCTGAGGGATACACCCCCTAAGCACGAATTTCATTCACTGGGCCTCTAGTCTAATTATAATATGCATTGCTGTTTGCTTTATATTAAATGTGTGTGTGTGTGTGCGTGTGTGTGTGTGTGTGTGTGTGTGTGTGTTACCCACTAGGTCATGAGCTCCTAGATCAGTGGTTTTCAACCTTCCTAATGCCGTGACCCTTTAAGACAGCTCCTCATGTGGTGGTGACCCTCAACCATAAAATTATTTCCATTGCTACTTCATAACTGTAATTTTGCTACTGTTATGAACTGTAATGTAAATATATCTGATATGCAGAATGTATTTTCATTGTTACAAATTGAACATAATTAAAGCATAGGGATTAATCAGAAAAACAATATGTAATTATATATTGTGAAATATTTATTTTTAATTACAAATAAAAGAAATTTTGTCTTGAATCGTGATGTAGCATGGGTAACAGTCTTCATATGACAACAGTAAACTACATTGCTACATTTTGCTACACCGAGGAGCGGTGTGTTGGTTCCTAAGACCATGGGAAATAGGTGTTTTCCAATAGTCTTAGGCGACCCCTGTGAAAGGGTCGTTTGACCCCCATAGGGGTCGAGATCCACAGGTTGAGAACTGCTGTCCTAGATGATAAGGGCCCTAGACCATAGAACATGCTTGGTAAATGTACCAAATTAAGAACCTTTTCATGAGAAGCCCTAAGTTTCAGGTTGGCTTCTATTTCAGGCTTAGCTGCTTATAACTTTGGGCAGGTCCCTTAACCTCTGTTGGCCTCATCTCTAAAATAAGATTAATCATATCAGGATTGCTGTGAAAATTAATTATTTATTATTTTGAAAGTGCCTTAAGATCTTAGAGATTGGCATTTCTATTTTTGTGGCATCTTTCTCGCTAGAGATTGCAATTCTTTTTAAAGAAACACAGAGGAGAGGCATAGACTGTTCAAAGAACAGTTGTTTTCTTCAGAACCTGAAATAATTACATCCTGTATTTCAGACAAGGTCATTCTTTAGTCTTGTACTAAATGATGGAGGCTTTAAAAGACCTGCCTTTCCTACCTGTGATTTTAAAGTGATTACAGTATTTATGCTGAATTATGAAAAGATGAGTAAGGATTCTATCATGCAGAGAATAGATTTCCCTGAGGGAAGAAATAAATGCATAAAACGTTTAAAACATACTAGATGTAAATGACCTTTACAGTAACAAGTCTCCTAGTCAAAACTATGAGTAGAAACACTTACTTGAGGGATTTTCTCAAAACATAGCCCAGCCAAGGGCAAAGGGAGCAAAGTCACTGATAGAATAACTCATGTTTCATATACCTTAGCTCACTCAATCTTCACTATGTTCCCATGAGATACTCAGGGCAGGTCTTACTCAACCTGTTCTGTGATTGAGGCAATTGCAAGCCAGTATGATTGTGCAACTTGTCCAAGGCCACTCTATACTTCATGGAACCAGGACTCAACCTTTTTTGACTCAAGTCCAGGGCTCCTCCCACTCACATCACTAGTGCTCTGAGCACTGTGCAAAGGACATCAAGGCTGCTTGAAGATAGGAGAGGAATGCAAGGAGGGTGGGGACTTCAGAGAACTTTCTATGCTGCTTTGAGTCTTGCTTCTCAACAGGTCCCTTAGCTGCTCTGCACAAGGATCCCCTTTGCCCAGACGCTAGTGCTCCCTCAGTGTGTACTAGTAGGTGAGCTTTATTCTGCTACTCCCTTACCCCTCAGTCAAGGCTTCCCTCCCATCCCAGGATTCTGTCAACTGATTGCTGCATGGCAGTAACTAGAAAGCACTGAGCAGAAGAGTGTTAATGGTATCAGAACCCAATGCTCCCAGCACACAAGGGGTAGCATCTATGGGGATCTCAAGTTTGCATCCAGAGCTGCTTCCCTGTGGTTCTATGAAGAGAGAAGTGGTACCCAGACATGAAGGGACACCCTTTAAGAATGTCCATGATACAAATGAATCTCCTAACTTTACATCCCCTCTGTCCAAATCCCTCTTCTGAGAGCAGAAGTGAATGAACTAAAGAAGGAGCTTAGCCTCTGAGTCTGGAGAGGTGCTTCCATCTTAAAGATGGAAAGGCAGTCACTTCCTGTAGTTTGTTCTCTCTCTCCACTGCACTCCCTCAGAACTTTTACAGCTCTAGCAACATTCCTCACGTTGGGCCTTGGGTTATAATTATATGTAGACAAGTCTTATCTCCCCTATTGAATCATAAGCACATTGAAAACAAAAAATATTTACTACTAGAGGCCCAGTGCATGAAATTCATGCACAGTTGGGGTCCATAGGCCTGGCCAGTGATCAGGGCTGATCAGGGTCTTTTGACTGCCAGCTGATACCTTCCTACCAGCTGCTGGCTGCTGGCCAGGGCCTGCTGGATGGGGTAGGAATCAGGGGAGTTGGAAGACCATGGGAGGTTGTCTGTAGGAGTGCACTGACCACCAGGGGTCAACTCCTGTGTTGAGCATCTGCCCCATGGTGGTCAGTACGTGTCATAGCGACTGGTCGTTCCAGTCGTTCTGGTTATTCCAGCATCAGGTCACTTAGGTTTTTTTAATATATAGATTGTAGTAGCAATAGTGGGAAGCATTAATTATTGAATATTAAACTGGGTGGTAGGTAGGTCCTCAGCACTTCACATATCTGGTGTAATGAGTCTTTGCAACAGCCCTAGGAAGCAGGTATAATTTTCATTCAAACTTTATAGCTGAGGAGATAGACAAATGGATAAATTATTTGACCTAGATGTCAATCTAATAGTTAACATTTTCATTGCCAGGAACCATGCTAAATGTACTGTGCATCCAATATCTCTCTCAGTATATTCTGCATTTAATCTCAATATCTATCTCTACCTATCCCTCTCCCTCTCTTCTCTCCCATTTCCTCTTCTTTCTCTTCCCCTAAACAAAACATCTGTCTTTATTTTCCTTTCAACTTATATAATGAGGAAACTGAGTCATTCACAGAGTTTTCTCCACTCTGGAATTTGTAGATTATATTATATTAGAGGCCCAGTGCACAAAATTCATGCATGGGGGTAGGTGTTTTTTTAGCCCAGCCTGCTCCCTCTCAAATCTGGGACCCCTTAAGGGATGTCCGACTGCCCGATGATCCTACCTGGATCGGACCTAAATGGGCAGTCGGACATCCCTCTCACAATCCAAGACTGCTGGCTCCCAACTGCTCACCTGCCTGCCTTCCTGATTGTCCCTAACTGCTTCTACCTGCCAGCCTGATTACCCCCTCACCACTCCCCTGCCAGCCTGATTGATGCCTAACTGCTCCACTGCCAGTCTGATTGCCCCTAACTGCCATCCCCTGTGGGCCTGGTCACCCCTAACTGCCCTCTCCTGCAGGCCTGGTCACCCTTAACTGCCCTCCCCTGAAGGCCTGGGTCTCCCCCAACTGCCCTCCTCTGCAGGCCTGGTCATCCCTAACTGCCCTCCACTGCAGGCTTAATTATCCCCAACTGCCCACCTTGCAGGCCTGGTCCCTGCCAACTGCCCTCCTCTGCTGGCCATCTTGTGGTGACTATCTTGTGTTCACATGGGGGCAGGATCTTTTGACAACATAGGGCACTCATCTTGTATGTTGCAGTGATGGTCTATCTGCATATTACTCTTTTATTAGATAGGACAGAGGCCTAGTACATGGGTGGGGACCAGCTGGTTTGCCCTGAAGAGTGTCTTGGATCAGGGTGAGTGTTCCCTTGAGGTGTGGGGTGGCCAGGATGAGGGGCCTGTGGTGGTGTGCAGGTAGCCATGCCCCCTGATGACCCAAACAGAGGCTCTGGTATTTGGAATTTATTTATCCTCTACAATTGTAACTTTGTAGCCTGGAGCAGAGTCAAGCCTTCTGCTCCCACAGCCATTGAAACTTTATTGCCTTAAGTAGAGGCTTGGGCCCACCAGGGTGTGTGGAAAGCTTGGCTTCTCCATCGCCAGGGGCAACCCAAGCCTCTCTCCTGCTCTCTCTGTGGCCATAGCCATCTTGGTTGGGTTAATTTGCATACTTGCTCTGATTGGCTGGTGACTATGGCCAGTAGGTGTGGCTTGTGGGTGTAGCAGAGGTACGGTCAATTTGCATATTACTCTTTTATTAGATAGGATGAAATTCATGCGTGGGGGTGTGTGTCCCTCAGCTCCTCTCCAATCTGAGACCCCTTGAGGGATGTCCAACTGCACCCTCTGTCCCTGCACCTTCTCCAACCTGGGACCAGGCCTAAATGGGCAGTCGGACATCCTCTCACAATCCAGGACTGTTGGCTCCCAATTGCTCACCTGCCTGCCTTCCTGATTGCCCTAATCACTTCTGCCTGCCAGCTTAATCACCCTCTAACCTCTCCCCTGATTGCCCCTAACTTCCCTCCCCTGAAGGCCTAGTCACCCCCAACTGCCCTCCCTTGCAGGCCTGATCTCTCCCATCTGCCCTCCCCTGCTGGCCATCTTCTGGTGGGCATCTTGTGTCCACATGAGGCAGCCATCTTTGACCACACAGGGGCAGCCATGTTGTGTGTTGGAGTGATGGTCAATTTGCGTATTACTCTTTTATTAGATAGGACAAGGTGAATTTGTACACCTTGAAAGGAACTGTAGGCCATGAGGCTGTGGTGGGCACAGGGGCAGGTCTCGGCCCATCCTCTGCACCCCTGCCCAACTCCTCCTGCCACGGCCCCTGGTCTCCTATCTGCTGGCAGCCCCACTCCCGCTGCCGCCACCACTCCCACATGCTGATGGTACCAGCCCTGCTCAGTGACAGCACGGAGCGCCAGCAGTGGGTGCAAGCGGGGCCAGCGCCATCAGCAGGCACAAGTGGCGGCGGCTGCTCTGATCACCCCCAGGAGCAGAGGGAGGTGGAGAATCCCTCAGGGACGATCAGGGCCAGCAGCCACCACTCACACCTGCTGACAGTGCTGAGCGATCGGGACAGCACCAGGCGCCAGCAGCAGGTGAGAGCAGGAATGGTACCAGATGCAGGTATGAGTGCCAGGCAGGACTATGGCACACAGGAGCAAAAATTTTTCAGTAGCCACCAGAGGCTCACCCTGATGACAGCAATCAGCATCCTGCCTTGGTCTGACCCCCCCACTCACCTGCTCCATCATCTCACTGCAGCCAACGCCCGCCATGTTCTGCGCTCTGCCCCCTGCTGCCAGTGCCTGCCATATTCTGTGCACACCCTGGTGGTCAGCACATATCATAGTGACCGGTTTGTTTCATTGTGCTTCTGTTCAGCCTATTTGCATATTAGGGTTTTATAGATATAGATAGTCCTCATAATAACTATGTGATTAATCTTATGAGATAGTTCCTATTATTATCCCCATTTTGCAGATGAGAAAAACATGGCTCAGAACGATGAAAATTTGGTAAATGTGGACACAAGCTATTGAGGTTGACACAGGAAGAATAGCAAGTCTCTTGCTCAGGATGTGGCTGCAGAGGTGAAGTTTGGCCTGCACATAGCAAAGGTCTGATTTCTAATGTGAAGTCTCTAGAGAATTTTTCAGAAGTGGTAGAGCATCTGCTCACAGACACTGGAGAAAGGGACATGTTTGATATAATAAAGTATCTAATGCTAATGGGGTAAGGGCTATAAAACCTGGAGTTAAAATCTGAGAGACACACAAGTGATAAAATGTGGTTATTGAGACTAGTAAGAACAACATGGAAATAAATGAAGAGTAAAAGATGAGAAGGCATGTGGGTTTATACTTTGGGTGAGTTCCAGAAATTTTGACACTAAAATCACTTGCATTTTTTAAGACAGAGATTTTGACCCATCTAGTAGGAGGTCAGGGGACATAAGAAACTGAGCCAGAGATCATTTCTAAACACATAGAAGACCTCACCTTTCCCAAAGATGCCAAGCCAGGTGTGAACAATGCCCCACCTGAAGCTGCAAACCCACCACGCCCTGAACTTGGCATTGCAGATCCACCCGGGCCTTCACCTTGCCCAGATCTTCACTCTCATTTCCCATTCACTGCAACATACCCAGGCTCCTCCGGGGAGGCTTCCACTGCAGCTAACACCAAACCTGAGTTTAGAACGTTTGCTAATCAAAATGTGGCCCCTGGGCCAGTAGCATCAACATCATCTGGGGACTTCCTAAGAATACAGAATCTCAGCTCCTGTCCCAAACTTGCTGAATTAAAACCTGCATTTTGATAAGATCCTCAGGTATGTCCTTGGCTTCAATGATGAGCCCTGGTAATCTTTGGAAAACATCATCCTATTTCTTCAATTCAGACTTCAGGGGTCCCCATTATACCCATTGTCACCTGACCCAGCCTGCATACACTAACAAACCATATTCTAGGACGGCCGTTGCCAACCTTTCAGACCTCACAGGCACTTGTGTTGGGGATACGGCCATGAACAAAATAAACAACATTCCCTACACTCATTCCCTACATTCTGGAGAAGGGAAATAGTTTGTGTGTGTGTGTGTGTGTGTGTGTGTTTAAAGCATAAAATGAAGAAACAAAACCTAAACCCTATCCTTCGGCAAGGTTACTTCTATTCAAGCACCAAGGTCAAGGCTGGAGTCCCCTGTGTAAAGATCTACTGACTACTGACTCTGGCCTAATGTCCATCCCCACCCCCTCTCTCTGCTTGCCAGGGGGAAAAAGGACTTTGCTGACCCCAATGCTACAACCTGACATAAATGATCAGTGTTCAGCAGTTTCCAGGGCAGATGGAAACAGTTTGACATTGCCCTGCTACTGGCCCTTCTCCAAATGCAATTCCTTCCGGAGATAGCCACATTTTTAAAGGTAACCACATGCACATCTGTAATGTAACCTGTGGTGCTTATTATGGTATTTAATGAATGGGGTGTAACAGATCAGGGTTTTATGGAGAGAGCTAATAAGCAGGCCTACTTAAGTTTTCATCATAAGACTGCTTGCTCCACAGCCTGCTTTGCTGCCCTCTGTTCAGTCACTTCCATGCTCAGAGAGCCACACAGGAGGTGGAGACAGGCTGTGTCCTTTACTAGGAGCCAAAGATGACAGCAGGCTCAGCTTCTGAGATGCCACCTGGTTGGTCTGATGTTTAAACTGGGACTTACCACTCTGGATTTTTAAGAAGTTTTATTACCGTGATTTTTATTAAGACCAAATAGTCCACCATAAACTTATCTGGAGATTTTATATCAAGAGAGAAGAAAAGCAGGCTACAGCAAAACGGGGCTGAGCAGGACAAGAAAAGAAGCGGAGGGCGAGTTTTTTTCACCAACACAAGGGAAGTCTTAGCCCAGAAGCCTCACTGCAGCCAGAAGGAAAGAACGGTCTCTTTCTCCTTCATAACCCCGGCCCCATTTACTTTTTAAAATTCTGCAGCTTGGTATGTTTACAGAAATTCACCCGGGCATACATAGTTAGACTTCTTTCTTCCGGAAAGATTTTTATTTTACAGTTTCATGAAGTAGACCTATAATGTCTAGGTCTAAATGAAATAATTGCTTGAATTTCTTTCATTCTAATCTTTGTCCACATATACACATACTTTTCACACAAATCTTATCATTGGGTATGAATAATTTTGCATTTCACATTTCTAACTCTGTGTTTCACTGGAGGTGTTCTTACAAGTGATCAAATATGGCTTGGGGCCCTATTCTCTAGTTCTTACACTTCAAAATAATAGATTTTGATTTTAAAGTGATTTAAGGTATAAAAACTTGAGTTGTAAGAGTTGCTTCAAATGGAACATCTGCTCTATTTAGTTTCTAGGTTAAGAGACTCTGGCCTTATGACATCATAAACTCCCTAGTCACCTTCTGCCCTTTGCTCCATGTCCTCCATGCAATCGTTCTAAAAATCAAATGCTGATATAGACTTTATAGCAGAAAACTATTTCTGAAGAAATTTCAAACAGAGAAAATTGAGACCATGACTCAGTGATACAGAAGAATAATCAATTCCAATCTGCTTGAACCACAGGGAGAGACAGAAGCGGTGTTGGTGACTGGGGGATTTGACGATCAGAATTCAAGAGGATTTTTAGAAGCAGATAGGAAAATGAAGAGGTTCTTGGAGATAGCATTAAAGCCTTCTCTTGCCTACAACTTGTCAAAGTACCTCTGTCGATTAAGGGCCCGACAGATAACAATGTGAAGGGGGAGCACATACTGAACAAATTATTTCTTTACTGTTGCTTAGGAAATAAAAATGATAAATGATGCTCTAGGTCTCCTGTGGCTCCTGTATAATGGAAAGGAGTAAAAAGCTAAATTTAATACATGCTCGTGACAAAAGAATTAATATGAAAGTTATTTAATATGGTGAATTTAAATTGCCTGTTTTTTTTTTTAAAAAAAGCAAAAGTAGTTTAAAAGCCAATCATAAATATACCAAAATGAACCAAACTGGAAAATGGAAAAAGATAATGCAATTGTAATGGTTACCTTATTGTGGCTTAACAAATCACTCCAAAACTTAGTAGCTTCAAATAAACATTTATTTTCACAGTTTTTGGAATCAAGAATCTAGGAGCAGCTTAACTGAGTGGTTCTAGCTCAAGACTTTCCATTTCAAGACTTGACAGGGGCGGGAAGACCTTCTTTCAAATTCGCTCATGTGGCTGTGATCTGCAGGCTGTAGTCGCTTGCTAACTGTTTACAGAATCATTGTGTGGATCTCTCCCTTGGCTGGTGAGTGTCCTCACCATAGGGTAGTTTGCTAGAGTGAATAATGAGAGAGGGGGGTGGGGTAGTGTCAAAGATAGCATACTCATCATAATAGTATGATTCAATGTTTATAAAAGAATCCTCTCTCCATCCAGCCATCCAGCCAATCAGTCATTTGCCCACCTCTTTCTATAGATACTTGTAGAAAGATGTCTAAATTATTCCCTTCTAATGTCAAGTAACCTTTATGCTTGTCCTTTTCCACAGTGTATATACATTCTTTGTAGTAAGCATTTGCCATTTTTATAAGCACAGCAGTGACTTTTTTCTTTAAAAATCAAAGGTGCCAGAAAGGGTCAATGGGGAACAAAAGGGACATCGCGCAACACTTTCAACAATAAAGATAAATTTTAAAAGAAAGAGAGAAGAAAAACAGAGATGAGAAACAAATATGTCAAGAGGTGAATAAGGGCAGTTCATTCTAGAACGTGGATATAGATTACTATAATTTTCTTTTATAACTTTTTGTGTTTTTGCCTCATTCCTATAAAATCAGCGAGTAATGAGTTTTTAAACTGAAAATACACTATGTTGATGAAAGACAGGAAAATAGTTTTACATATTATAAAGCAGGTAGGAGGATACTTTAAAGCAGTGAATTGGTAAATTGACAAAACCTTTCAGGACGGTAAATTAACAATATAAATCAGAGACCTTAAAAATATCTATGCTTTGACCCATTAATTCTGCTATATATGTAGCCTAAGGCAGTTTCCCAAAGCTTGATCTGAGCATCAGCATCAACTGGGCCTCTCCTAAGAGGCCTGAGTCAATATCTCATTCAGACTGAGATCTTGGAATTTTGCTTTAACAAGTTCTCTCGATAATTCTTATATACATTAAAGCTTAAGTCATACTGGCCAGGACAAATCAGATTCATTCATTAATGTTTACTGAGTCCCTACTAAAAATCAGGCTGTATTCTTAGCCATAATAACACAGAAAAAGTTCTTGTGCTCATGAAGTTTATGTTTTTATTTAAAAATTTTATATAAACATAATTCATTACAGTATTATTTATGATAAAGAAAAACAGGAAGTAAAGGAAATATCCGATGATATTTTAAAGGATGGCAGGAGAAGCTGTTCACCAGGTGTTGTCAAATGAAAATACGTACATAGTTACACACTGACAGATCTCAGAGAGGAGATGGGTGGGGACAGAAAGAGATTAACCAAAGAACTTTTATGCATATATGCATAACCCATGGACACAGACAAATGTGGTGAAGGCTTGGGGTAGGGTGGGGGCTGGGTGGAGAGTGGCAAAGGGGAAATAATGGTGAACATCTGTAATACTCTCAACAATTAATAAGTAAATCGATAAATAAATAAATAACATAACATAACATAATTACAATCCCCTTTTTAAAATATACATATGCATTGATAAAAAGACTAAAGGGGAATATATACATAAAGATACTAATTTGGTTATCTCTGAAAAACATGATTATAGAATTTTTTTTATTTCTTTGTACTTTTTGTTGTTTTCTAAATTCCTGGAATACACATGAATTCCTGTTAAAAGAAAATAAATGTTTTTAAAAGTATATTTAAACACCAGATAAAATGAGAAATTTCCAATGTTAGGTCTCTCTTTCAAAATATGTTTTAAGTTAACAATATCAATACACAGTTACTTTTATAAGAACTAAACCTTAGAACTTTTTAAAAATTAAATTTATTGGGATTAATAAAATTATGTTTTAGGTGTACAAGTCTATAATACATCATCTGTGTATTGTATTTTGTGTTCCCCACAATATGTCATATCTCCTTATCCCCCTTGGACCCACTTCCACCTCTCCCCAACCTCCATCCCTCTTGCAATGACCATATTATTGTCTATGTCTGTGAGTTGTTGTTTTTCTTTGCTTAACCCCTTCACCTTTAGGAAATCTTACCTTTTGAGACAGCATGGATAAACTTCAGAACTTTTTATTCCACTTTGGGAGCTGTTCATTTTCTAGTTTAGTCTTAAGGAGATGAGCTTTCAAGTTCTCTGTGAAAGGTGTTTGACTAGCAAGTGAACCGTAGTGCTTTCCAATGCCAACAAGTGGAGAGCTCAGGATTCTTCCTTCACTTTTTCTTAAATTTTTATTTTTATTTTTTAGGTATATTTTATTGACTTTTTAATTTTTTTAAAGTATATTTTATTGGTTTCTTACAGAGAGGAAGAGAGAGGGATAGAGAGTTGGAAACATCGATGAGAAATAGACATCGATCAGCCGCCTCCTGCACGCCCCCTACTGGGGACGTGCCCGCAACCAGGATACATGCCCCTGACGGGAATCGAACCCGGGACCTTCCAGTCCGCAGGCCGACGCTCTATCCACTGAGCCAAACCGGTTTCGGCATTTTTATTGACTTTTTACAGAGAGGACGGGAGAGGGATAGAGAGTTAGAAACATCAATGAGAGAGAAACTTCTATCAGCTGTCTCCTGCTGAGGATATGCCCGCAACCAAGGTACATGACCTTGACCAGAATCAAACCTGGGACCCTTCAGTCCACAGGCTTATGCTCTATCCACTGAGTCAAACTAATTAGGGCTCTTAAATTTTTAATCTTTATTACTTTTTCTTAATTTCAAATATAATACATAATCGTCATGTAAAAAATATTAGAGAGCTATAGAATTAGAAAACTAGCCATAATACCAGCTGTCCCCCATCGCTAAGAAAACCATCAAAAAGGGATCTGGTTATGTTTTTAGATTATTTTTCCATGCATTTTACTATTTTTCCCATGACATCTTCCAGAGATCCACTTTATCTTTGTAATGGCTGTATACAATATATTACATTGGATGGACATATGTTGATTTATTTAAAGAATTCCTCTCATGTAATCTTTTTACATTATATTTCATAACTAACTATTGTTGACATGTAAGAAAGATAGGGATTTGGCATACTTATAGCTACACCTGGCTTCCTTCCTTATATTTCTCATTAGGCCTTATTGTTTTTCCTTCGATTATCTTAAATTTCCTATTTCTAAGAAGACAGTCATTTCATTTAGTGATCATTTTTTTCTTCCCAGTACTTCTTATCCTGTTTCTTCCTATTGTCTTATGCTCTGATGAAGACTTTCAAAGAGGGATCAATATACCAAGCATGGTCATCTGTGTAATTTAGGTAAAAGTTGATCTTTTGGGTTCTGCTATTATTGAGAGAGTTATCTAATTAACCTGTGTAAAATGTGCTTCTTTTCAAGCACCACATTTCTTTCTCTTTACTTGATAACACACCTTGTAGAAAAAACGTTCAAGGTGGATATTTTTCACTGCAGACTGCAGACAGAATGAGGAGATAATGGATGCAATTTTGTAGATGGTCCTAATTTGCAGTTTCTAGCTTCAGACATGGTCCTGTTCAATTCCCAGTTTCCTATTTCTGCCACCTTCTATCACAGGAAAAGAAAAATAATTAGAAACCCTCAGGTTCTGCTGTCTCATACCTGTCCTCTTCACAGACAACTCTACTCCCATCTGGACGGTGGTAACTTAGGAAGGTAGAGCTGCTGCATAAAGTCTTACTTGGATACCTCCTGTCTCTCCAGGTCTTGGTTGGAGGGAAACTTAACCTAAAGACTTTGGTAGAATTACTAATATTATTAAGCTGACTTATTAAGTTGCTTTAAACTGAGTGAGGGAATGGTTAACTTAAAAAATTACTTCCACTGAATCTAAAAATCATGCTAGAAAACTAAAATTATTATGGCTTTTGGGGAGGGGGAAAGGAAGCAAAGATTGAGGTCAGCACAATTCTGTCAATAACCAAGTTGAAAAGTTTGAAAGTTATGCTGTTTTTACTTAGTCTCATCTTGTTCTCAGTAATTGCTTCCTTTCAACCATAAAGTTGTTTAGTGTAGGAGAGATATTCCAAGGCTTCTCTTTATATTCACTGCTGCAAGATCCCATTTTAGCATAATTACAGTCTTGGAGTTGCAGAAACAGGCTCACTCTATCTAGCTATGCAGCTGGCTTTCTCAAATGACAATAGGATGCTCACCAGCTTAGCAACATCCAAGGCTGTGAGCCAGAGAAAGGCCCTGATGCTGAAATTTTGCCCTTGCTTTGTCCATGTTTCCTTCATGAAAATGAGGAAATGGTTTAGAATTTTTAAAAGCACAAAGTTTTTATTATTATTATTATTATTCTAGGACTTTTAAAGGGACACACTGAGCTTCAAATGCAGATTTCAGAATCCCACATCAGATGATTAATTTTGATGACACTCCGGAGCAAAAACAACAACAAAAAGAAAAATGAATTTTGCAGTTTTTCTCTTCTCTTTGTCCTTCTTATATACCTTTTTCCTAATGTAAATCTAAATTTGCCTGCCTCCTTTACCTGCAGAGTGTTTCCAGATTTAGCTTGACAACTTCTACAGGTTTGAAATAATAACTGTTCGAGCTCAACCCCCATTTACCTACTCAGAGACTTACATCTGCACCAATTCCCCTGCTTCTTAGTAAGACAAAGGCCCCTCCTGTCTTCTATCCAGCCAACCAGATGTATTTTTTCCCACCTCCAAATCCTATATAATCTTCCTTCACACGAATTTTTGCATAAAACCCCCTTTCTATTTATCACAACCTTAGTTCAGATCTTTATATCCCTTTTCTGAATTATTACAAAAGATCCCTAAATGGTCCATCTATTTCTACCATCTCCCTGCCCAAACTCTTTTAAAGGTTTCATATCAACTTTCTTATAGCGCCATTCAAAATGGAATAGACGAAAAAGACTTCTGAACCATTCAATATGTGTCAGGTGCCAAAACTGACCCTTGGAATACATAAATGAAAGACAAAATCATGAATGGACATTCTTCTCTGGACAAACTGATGTCTTTCCTGGATCCAGGACAGGTACCATATATCAGTGGTTCTCAGATGGGTGAGAGTGATTTTGCCTTCCAGAGGTCTTTTGAAATTTCTGGAGACATTTTTGATTGTCCCAATTTGGAGTGAAGAAGGGAGTTACTGTCATCTAGTGTGTAGAGGCCAGGGATGCTGCTAAACATTCTACAATCTGCAGGACAGTTCCCCACAACAAAAATAGTACAATACAAAATGTCAGTAGTGCCTAGACTACTATTAACTCTGCACATGTTAATAGTTAACTCAGGAATTGCCCCTTCAGTTCAGTGCTTCCCATTCTCCAAAGCTTGCTTCAACTCCACCTCTCCCAGTTCTTTCTCCAAATTTCTAATGCTCTTTTGGTCTGTCCACGCACAGTGGGTGTATAAGCATCATTTTCCTTTGACACATTCTCGGTGTCCCATGTGTCCTAGCTTATCAGGGTATTGCTGCAAGTCCCTGGGCTCACATTCTACTTTATTATCTACTAGAGGACTGGTTCACTAAATTCGTTCTGGGGAGGGGGGTATCCTTCAGCCCAGCCTGCTCCCTCTCAAATCTGGGACCCCTTCAGGTAGGATCAGGCAGTCGGACATCCCTCTCACAACCCAGGACTGCTGGCTCCCAACTGCTCACCTGCCTGCCTACCTGATTGCCCCTAACTGCTTCTGCCTGCCAGCCTAATCACCCCCTAACCACTCCCCTGCCAGCCTGATTGATGCCTAACTGCTCCACTGTCAGCCTGTTTGCCCCTAACAGCCCTCCCCTGTGGGCATGGTGACCCCCTAACTGCCCTCCCCTGCAGGCCTGCGTCTCCCCAGTACCTTCCCTACAGGTCCGGTCACCCCCAACTTCCCTCCCCTACAGGCTTGATCACCCACAACTGCCCTTCCCTGCTTGCCATCTTGTGGTGGCCATCTTCTGTCCACATGGGGGCAGGATCTTTTGACCACATAGGGGCATTCATCTTGTGTGTTGGAGTGATGGTCAATCTGCATATTACTCTTTTATTAGAGAGGATAAAGGCCTGGCCTGGTGCATGGGTTGGGGGTAGCTGGTTTGCCCTGAAGGGTGTCCTGGATCAGGGTGGGGGTTCCCTTGGGGAGTGGGGTGGCCTGGGCGAGGGGCCTGTGGTGGTTTGCAGGCCAGCCATGCCCTCTGGCGACCAAGTGGAGGCCCTAGTATCTGGGATTTATTTATCTTCTACAATTGAAATTTTGTAGCCTGGAACAGAGCCAAACCTTCTGCTGGCACAGCCATTGGAACTTTGTTGCCTTACGCAGAGGTCTGTCAGCCAGGGTGTGCAGAAAGCTTGGCTTCCTCCATCACCAGGGGCAACCCAAGCCTCTCTCCTGCTCTCTCTGTGGCAGTAGCCATCTTGGTTGGGGTTAATTTGCATACCCACTCTGATTGGCTGGTGGTCATGGCTGGTGGGTATAGCGAAGGTGCGGTCAATTTGCATATTACTCTTTTATTAGATAGGATATCACCAAACACAGAATCCTGCATATATTACAAAATTAGTATGTAGTTGTAATTAAAAAGATGAACCCATCAGCCCAGAAACAGACAATGGAAGTGGTCAGAGGAGAATCTACAGCTGAGTAAAGATTAGGGCAATTAATCTTCAACAATCTCATTAAGGCCAAAGCTAAGAGAAATGAGAATATGGAAAAAGGAACAAGAACCTCAAGATGTACTGCCTCAGATAGGAGGGTTGAATGTGCACTCAATCAGATTTTATTGTGGTAAAATATACATAATTTCTCATTTTAACTATTTTCAGTGTATATTTCTGTGATACTAAATACTTTCATAATGTTGTGCAACTATCACCATCAACCAACTCCAGAACTCTTTGCATTTTGTAAAACTGAAACTCCATATCCATCTACACCAATAAAATAGAAATATGCAAATTGACCATACCTCCATGACACCCATCAATCAGGAGTGAGTATGCAAATTAATCCAACAAAGCTGGTGGGTTAATTTGCGTACACAAGCACAAAGCAGCTGGGCGGGGCTGGACACCTGCTATGAGGGGAGGGCAGGAGGTGAAGGGAGCTACAGGAGCAGCACTCTACCAGGAGGGAGGACTTGCAGGCTTCCGACAGCCAGGAGAGACGCCAGGGGAAGGAAGGCCTATTTTTGCATGAATGTTCGTGCAACAGACCTCCAGTTAAACAATAACTCTCCATCCCTGCTTTCCCCCAACCTCTGACAGCCACCATTCTATTTTCTGTCTTTATAAATTTGACTATCTTGGAACCTCATTATATCAGAAGAATTATATAATAATGTCTTTCATAACTGGCTTATTTCACTTAGCTTAATGTTATCAAAGTTCA
This sequence comes from Lasiurus borealis, assembly GCA_004026805.1. Classification (NCBI taxonomy): domain Eukaryota; kingdom Metazoa; phylum Chordata; class Mammalia; order Chiroptera; family Vespertilionidae; genus Lasiurus; species Lasiurus borealis. The sequence goes on from PVJN01020457.1 coordinate 18,752, forward strand.
TCCAAGTTGTAGAATGTATCAGAATTCCCCTTTTTTCATTGTATCTATATACCACATGAGGTTTAGCATGGATTTTTTCTATTTATGCAAATAAAGTTGTTAGAATTTTTATAGAGATTGCATGGAATCTTTAGATCACTTTGAGTAGCATGGACATCTCAATGATGTTATATATTTCAATCTCTAAACAATGGATGTCTTTACATTTACTTACTATGTCTTCCTTAATTTCTTTCAGCAACATTTTATAGTTTTTACCATACAAGTCAAATAAATTCTTCTTTAAAAGAAGTTATTTTTTTAAACAAAATAATAACAGTATTAGAAAATTTTAACTAGACATTATTCATCCCAAATCTTACTTCTCAACAAATCATTTGGCCTCATTTCCCCCATGTCTTCTTCTACTCTTATCTACACACACATACATATAATTTCAGTCATTAGATGAGGATCCAATTATAAGCCTTGATTTCTATACTTATCAGTAAACCCTATTCATTTTCCATATTGTCACACAATTACTTTGGCAGATTCTGAGGGTGCTATACCAATAGTGGGCTCTATCTGGGATGGGGAAAAACAGCTGTGGCCTGGGCTTTTTCTAACTCCAACTCTAAAATGCATCATTTAACATTTGGAATCCATCCTGAAAGACAAGATTCCCAAAGCACCAAGAACACTTATTTGCTACACTTATCACCGTGGATGACTGAAGTATTTATATCCATCTGTAACTTTCAGTTACTCAGTTTTCAATAGTTATGAAACTGAATAAAATGCAAATAGGTGTTTTTTATATATTAAGAGCCATTTTAGCAATGTTTTATCACCTTTCTTGAGATGAAAAACTAAGCTGATATTGTTGAGTGTTGAGTTGAGAGGTATGAACAGGTTTGGGAAGACTTGCCATGCCATCGTTTATAGCCAGACTAGGTTACATGCCTCTCCAGTGAGAGCAGTCTGTCTCCTAGAATTATATTGCTCCTCAAGTCGTTAGAAGTAACCTGTACGTACTTGACTGCATCAGTGAAAGCCCACAGTTTCCCTTTCCTTTTAAAAGATTTATGCATTTCTTGGATGACTTTAAGGACTGATAAAATGTAAACATGTGTCTTGGATTCTTTTTTTCCCCAGCTACCACTACCTTTTTTCTTTCTTAATTTAGGGATCAGGTATTTCTAATTAGACTTACTAAAAAAAACTCTACCAAGTATTTTTTTTCCTTCTCCTCCTTTTTTTTTCCACCACCATCATCACCATCATAGTTTTTTACTTCTATTTTAAAACTATATAAATGTCTTAAGCACATTTTTCTACTGCCACCACTTTTTGGGGTTCAGGAATTGAAACATGGATAAAGCCACACTCACAATGTTCCTTTTAATTAACTTCTAATGTTTGTTTTTCTACTCAGTTTAAAATGGAATTTTTTTAATACTAGAATATATTTTGACATTCTTGGATTAAAACTTTTTTAGGGTGGGAGTAGACGGGGGAAGCTCAATGGGAGGGAAAGAGACATATGTAATATTATATGTAATACTTTAAACAATAAAAAGTAAAAAAAAAAAATTAACTCCCAGAGACAAGCCCTGAAAGGTCTGAGATCTCACTTAAGAGGTTAAAATAACAAATACCTCACTGAACTTCAACTGGAGAACTAGTTAGTTTAACTTTTTAGGCTGGTTGCCCATGGTGGGCTGCTTCTATCTGTGGGGCATGCTTACCTTCTGTAGAGTGAAGAATGCACACATGTTAGCCAGTCACTTTCAACAGACACCAGGGAAGTAGATAGCTCCATTAGGCGGTGTCAGAGAAGATAAATGTGTGTAAATTACTTGCCAAAAATGCTTAGTGAGCGTCAGAGAGATGGGTTCTGCCTTCCAAATTATTAACCAGACTATTCAGAAGTACTGAAACATTCATTTTTCATTGCAAATTATTAACCAGAAGCCAAAGATAACTGTCTTCTTGTGACAACCCATGGTAACGCCTACAGGAACTTTTCCCTTTAGTGTACAACCCATTAAAAAGGTATAAAAGAATGCTTATCACTACATCCCTACCATCCGAATCTGCCAAAGTGATTGTGTGATTTTATGCAGAGAAACCCATGAATCCCAGAAGGTCAGATATCTTTAGATGAATTTGTTTCAATAATATCAACTTGTCTATTTTTCTTTGTGTAAAAAAACCTGAAATAAGTGATCACAGTCTGTATGTGTATTATATGCACTGAGTGGCCAGATTATTATGATCTCTGAATGCATGGTAACCTGGCCACTCAGTGTGTGTGTGTGTGTGTGTGTGTGTGTGTGTGTGTGTGTGTGTATTAGAGGCCTGGTACATGAATTCGTGCATGGATGGGGTCTGGCCAGCCTGGCTAGGGGGAGGGGACATGGGCGGTTGGCCAGCCTGCCTGCTGGTCAAACTCCTGGTTAAGGGTTCAATTTGCATATTAGCCTTTTTATTATGTAGGATATATATTGAGTGGCCAGATTATTATGCATTCAGAGATCATAATAATCTGGCCACTCTGTGTATGTAAATGTATCACAGTCTGGATGGTACATCTTTCTGAGAGGCAGGACCTGATTTGAGTCATGATATATTGAAAATGCGGCAACTTATTTTTGAGTCTAGAAAAGGTCTAATGAAGAAGTTAACCATCTCTAAGGAACTGTTTTTAAAAATGAGGGCCTAGGACTATATGCATCAGAATTATCTGGCTTAAAAAAAAATCCAATTTCAGCTCTACCAGTTTGGCTCAGTGGATAGAGTATCAGGCTGAGGACTAAAGGGTAACAAGTTTTGATTCCACTCAAGGGCACATGCCCAGGTTATGGGCATGTCCACAGTAGGGGGCATGCAGGAGGCAGCCAATCAATGGCTCTCTCTTATCATTGATGTTTTTATCTCTCTCTCCCTCTCCCTTCCTCTCTGAAATCTGATTTTTTAAAATGTAGTTTTTAAAAATCAGATTTTAGAGTTTAACCCCAGGTTTTTAGCAAACACCCCAGGCGATTCTGATGCCAATGGCCCCAACATTTCTCATCTAGAAATACCATCCTGGGGAGCCAGCAGAGTAACCTATAAAGCCCCCCTTGCTGATTTCTCTTTTTCCCTTTGGCAGAAGGGATTCAGCATTTATACTGCTTGAGTTATTTCACTCTGCAGAATTACTCATAGAGAAGAATTAAGAGAAGTTATCGTGACATCTGTCAACTTCATCATCTTTTTTCACTCTGGTATTTCTTCAGTTTTTCTCCTTAATGAATCTTCTGCTCCAGCTGTGAGTCATTCTCATTTACTTTTATGTAGAGAGAGAGCTATCCACTATAGCCACTACGTTTAGGGAATGAATCAATTATCAAATGATCATTCCTTGATTAGTATCTAATAGTGAGTGACTAGCTAGAATTTTCCCTTTTGACCACTAGAACACTTGGAAGAGAAAGCATTCAATAGGAGGTATAGGAGAATACAGAAGGTATAGGAGCATTCTTCATTTCTTAGGAAACTTGTATAAAGGTGTTGGAGTTCTCGTTAATGCTTTTCTTATTGCTTTGCAACACCCCTGCCCCTCCAACCTTCTTATCAATTCCTTTTATGAGAACACATAACTGTTCCACTCCTCTGTTTGCCATCACCAAGGTGCCCCACATATTCACAAAAGAGCTTCCAGCTAAAGCCATCTCTTCTTGTACACCAGAATTTGTTTTCCTGTCAAACTTTGCCAATTCACTTATTGATATCAATGCAGAAATCCAATAAAACATTATCTAACAGAATCCAGTAGCACATCAAAGAAATAACACACCAGGCCAAGTGGGTTGGGTTTCATTCTATAGGTGCAAAATAAGTCACTTTTAAGAACTCCACTAACCTAAGTGATTTTAATAGATCTTAGGAGAGCCCTGGCCAGTTTGGATCGGTGGATAGAGCGTTGGGCTGCGGACTGAAGGTTCCTGTGTTTGATTCTGGTCAAGGGCACGTACTTCAGTTGCAGGCTCAATCCCTGGCCCTGGTCAGGATGCATGCAGGAGGCAACCAATAGATATGTCTCTCACATCATTGTTTCTCTCCCACCACCTCCCTTCCACTGTCTCTAAAAATCAATGGAAAAATATCCTCAGGTAAGGATTAACAAAAAATAATAATAATAGGTCTTAGGAGAAAAGTCATCTAAGATCCATTTCCACAGATGCTAAAAAAAAAAGAGGGGAGGGGCTCTTAAAATATATGTATATCTATTCTTCATTAAAACTCTGAATCCTTTACATGATTGAGGAGATCTGTCTAACTACAAAGCCATCATCATATTTAATGGGGAACATTTCCACCAAACATAAACAAAGGATACGTATTACTCTTACTTCTCTTAAGAAGCACTGTAGTAAAATGGTGAAATTTAAGGACTTTGATATTCATCTACGAAGGTTCAAGTCCAAACTTTGCCACTTAGAACCTATGTGATTGTGAACAATTTATATAATATTTTGTGCTGAGTTTCCCCTTTTGTAAATGAGAATAATGATAATAATTCTTAAGGCTGCTTGTTATAAGGTGTAAATAGCTTGATATGTGTGAAGTACTTACACATTACAAGGTATATAAACACTCAATAAGTTTTAACTATCTTTGCTATTATTTAACATTAATTTTTAGGTACTAGACAAATCAAACAGGTAGAAGCAGTGAATTAGAGATATTAAAAGAGAGATAAAATTATTTACATTTTCAGTCACTGTAATTATAAAACTGGAATATGAAAGAGATCTGCAAAACTATAATAAGTAAAAAAATTCTATAAATCCCATTTAATAAAAAGGGAATATGCTAATTAACCATCATGCCCTCACAAAGATGGCAGTGCCATAAAAACAAAGATGGCAGTGCCCACAGCCAATAAAAAGGGAATATGCTAATTGATACCACAGCCTCAAATATGATAGCACCATGCTGCACACTTGCCTCCAGAGTCTCCCAAGCCCCTCAGCCCTCCAGCTGCCCAGGGACAGCCCGAGGCACAGGCAAGCCTCAAATGGCAGCTGCCCAGCTGCCCAGCCACCCATGGCCAGCCTCGGATGGTGGTTTCCCAGCTGCCCAGGGCCGCCTGAGTCCAGGTAACCAAGGCTGACCAAGGCTTGCACTTCTAGCAGTGGCAGCAGCAGTGGTGTGATGGGGGTGTCACCTTCCCCTGATCACCCAGTTGCCTCCAGCCCCTGAGGGCTCCTGAACTGTGAGAGGGAGCAGCCTGAGCTGAGGGATTCCTCCTCCAGTGTATGAATTTTCATGTACTGGGCCTCTAGTAGGAGTATAAAATTCACATTCAGAAATTATGAGGACCTGAGTAAAAGGAAAGACATATCATGTTCCTAGATAGGAAAATTCAACATCATAAAGATGTTAAATCTTTTTAAGTTAATTTATAAGTTTGACACTAGAATTTTTTAAATTGGATAACCTGATTCTAAATTTTAGAAGTAAAAACAATAATGCAGGAAGTTCCAAGAAAATTCTGGAAAAGAAGGGGATAAGTGGCAATTAATTCCACCAGATACTTGATATTGTAAAGCCTCAACAATTTTTTAAAATCTACTCTTGAAAATGATACGTTTGTTTTTTTAATATGTTTTTATTTATTTTAGAGACAGAGGAAGGAAGGAGGAGAGGATAGAAACATTAATAGGAGAGAAACATCAGTAGGCTGCCTCCTACACGAGCCTAGACTGGCAGTCAAACCTACAACCTAGGCATGTACCCTGACCAGGAATCAAACCTGCAACCTTTTTAGAGTATGGGATGATGCTCCAACCAACTGAGCCATTCAGCCAGAGCCTCAATAATTTTTTAAAAGTATATTCTAGCACACACATAGACAGATTAACTGAGAAGAATATAAGCTCCGAAATGAGCTTACACACATATAAGAATGTAGTGTAAAACAAAGTTGTCATCTAGAATCAACGGTGAAAGGAAGAACTATTTTTTAAAACTGGGTGATGGGGTAACAGCATTACCATCTGGAAAAAATAGAAGTAAAACTGTGAGGAGTCTGGGATTTTACCCTCTTGCAAGCTAACAAGTTAGCCTGCTAGGATTTCCTAAATGCTCTCAGAAGATTTGAAGATTCCTGGATCAGAGACAAAAGATTGTATTACTCATGCACAGCAGGAAACATGAGCTCCATAATTACATTGGTTCCCTTGCTCCCTAAGTACCCCTGGGGTAACGCAAAGATTGGTCCAGGTGGATGGTGCAACACACAGCGGGTTGTGCACAGCTGAAGTATGATTTTAGGAAACCCTCCATCTTATAAGGAGACTGCTAGAAAACCTGGCACAGAAAGAAACATTATCTTTACTATACTGGACAGAAAACAAATCTGCCCTTTGACCGCTTGTCTCCTAAGCTGATCACTATGCAAATATCCTTGAAAAGATAGTTCAGAACAAAAGTCATCAGAAGGTGCCTAAAAACATGAGTACTCCATGACGAATTAACTGTCAGCATACCTTTACCTTTATATCAGGATAAATTCCAAATGAATCAAAGAATTAAATCTTTACCAAAGAAAAGTAAGCAATAAGAGAACCATAAGGAGTGATAAAAAATCCTCAGAATGGCAAAGATTTTTTTATGTCACAAAAAAATAACATAATTTTTAAGTGCATGCTACAATCACCATAAACAAAGTCAAGGAACAAACATGAAAAAAAAATTGCAACCCATATAAGTAACAAAGACCTAAAACCTCAGATAGCTGTTACAAACAAAAAGGTAAGTGAAAAACCAAAGCCCAAGGAAAAAAATGTGGGGAAAAGAGATAAACAGTTCACCAGAAAAAATACATAAGTGACTCTTAAGCATATGAAATATTTTCCTTCTACTCACAATAAAAGGGGGATAAGTCAATTAAAATTACAGCGACAATATTTCTCACCTATTTGATTAGCAAAACCACAAAAATATTATAATATACTATGTTGGTGGTATGGAGAAATAGGCAGTTTCATGTGTTTCCAGGGAAAAGATAAATTGAGACAATCCCTATGAAGGGGAATTTGGCAATATTCTCAATATTACAAATGTACATATTCCTTGTCCTAGCAATTCTGTTTCTAGGAACTTGCAGATATAATTTTCTTTTCTTTTTTAACTTTAAAAGCTTTTTATTATTTATTTATTTTTTAAAATTATATCTTTATTATTCAGATTATTACATTTGTTTCTCTTTTTTCCCCTCCATAGCTCCCCTTCACCCAACTCCCACCCTTCCCTTTACCCTTTCCTCCCTCCCATTGACCTCATCCATAGGTGTATGATTTTTGTCCAGTCTCTCCCTGTACACTCCTCACCCCTTTCCCCCTGAGAATTATCAGTCCACTCCCTTTCTGTACTCCTGATTCTATTATATTCACCAGTTTATTCTGTTGATCAAATTTTTAATTCACTTAATTTTTAGATTCACTTATTGATAGATATGTATTTGTTGTTCATGATTTTTTGTCTTTTAACTTTTTCTTCTTCCTCTTCTTAAAGAGTACCTTTCAGCATTTCATATAATACTGGTTTGGTCTTGATGAACTCCTTTAGCTTTTTCTTCTCTGTGAAGCTCTTTATCTGCCCTTCAACTCTGAATGATAGCTTTGCTGGATAGAGTATTCTTGGTTGTAGGTTCTTGCTATTCATCACATTGAATATTTCTTGCCACTTCCATTTGGCCTGCATGTTTCTGTTGAGAAATCAGCTGACAGTCATATGGGCGCTTCCTTGTAGGTAATGAACTGTTTTTCCCTTGCTGCTTTTAATATTCTCTCTTTGTCTTTTGCTCTTGGTATTTTAATTATGATATGTCTTGGTGTAGTCCTCTTTGGATTCCTTTTATATGGGGTTCTGTGTGCTTCCTGCACTTGTAAGTCTATTTTATCAGATGTGGGAAGTTTTCAGTCATTATTTCTTTAAATAGGCTTTCAGTATCTTGCTCTCTCTCTTCTTCTGGCACCCCCACAATTCTGATATTGGTATGCTTAAAGCTGTCTCAGAGGCTCCTTACATTATCTTCACATTTTTGGATTCTTTTCTCTTCTTGCTTTTCCAGTTGAGTGTTTTCTGCTTCTTTATATTTCAAATTTTTTACTTGATTCTTGCCTTTCTCTAGTCTGCTGTTAGGACTTTGTATAATATTTTTTATTTCAGTCAGTGTATGTTTAATTTCTAGTTGGTCCTTTTTCATTTCTAGTTGGACCTTTTCTATCTCTAGTTGGTCCTTTTCAACTCTAGTTGGATCTTTTGTATCTCTAGTTGGTCCTTTTTCATCTCCTCTTGGCTCTTGCTAACTTTATCCAACTTTTCTAGGATATTCTTGAAAAACCTTATAACCGTGGTTTTGAAATCTATATCCTGTCGTTTGTTTTCCTCCATTTCTTTTTTTGTGTGTGTGATTTTTTCCCTTGTCCTGGCATTTTCACTATGCCAGGAAAACTTCTGTGTTGGATTCAGCCTTATGATACCAGACTTGCAAAACTGCAAAAGCCTCTCTGTTGAGCTTGGGATGGGTGGAGTCTCAGGGCTTAAGGTACTGCCTTGCCTTCCAGTCAGCCCCAACTGCCACGGCCCCTGAGTCTCACGTGACTGGGTAATCGCTGGAGTGGTCCTTGTGCTCGCGCACAGTGTCTCTAGACCACTGCCTTTCCAGCTCCCTTGTGCTCCAGGACCACACGAGTCTAGGTCCCCAGGGTTTCACCCTAAACAGGGGCTTAGTGGAGTCAGAAGTGGCTCGGTTGGGAGGGTCTGTCTCCCGCCCACTCGAGAAAGCCAGTGGCACAATCAGCAGTCTGTCCACTGTGCAGTGCCATGCACGCCACCAGACCTCTGATCTTTTGCAACTCCCCTAAATTTCTGTGCACCTTTCCCTTTTCACAGTCCAAACTTCCCCTGTATGAGTTTTGGCTGGATCTGGGGTTTAGTGTGGTAGGATAAGAGGTTCAATGCCTTTGAGAGTCTCCATTTCCCTCCTGCCAGAGAAAACCAGCCAGGTACTTCGGCACCCGCTCTCTCCATATGCACGTCTCTGTACCTCAGCTTTTTGCAGCTCCTCTGGGTCTCCGTGAGCCCCTCTCTTTCCCTCTAGTTGTAGAATTTCCACTCAGCCAGCTTTCCTGTGGTTCTGGAGGATGTCCGTTCTGTCTTTTAGTTGTAGTTTTGAAATTGTTGTGTGAGGCCACCATCTTGGATTCTCCCAGATATAATTTTCTTATTATTTGTAGCAGTTTTCAGAAAACACACAAGAATATAGAAACAATATTCATTGCAGCATTGTTGGAAATAGAAAACTATTAGAAATAACAAATTTCTACCAACAGGGGACTTATTAAATAATTATGCTGCAAATATTTATTAAATAGAGTATGCCACAATACTCTACGACCATACAAAAGGATTAAGATGCTCTATGTGCAGATATAGAAAAAATTTCTAATAGATAAAGTATTTTTAAAGTTGATAGAGAAGAATATGTTTTATCTGTTGCTTTCTGTTTTTAAAAAAGAGAGCATAAATTTATGTTTGACTACTTTTATATAAAATGCCTCTGGAAAGATACATGAGAAACTAATAATAGTGAGTGCCTGTGGGAAGGGGGACTGGGTGTCTGGGAAAGACTGTCTTTCCACTGTACAACTCAATCAGTCCACAAATAATAGAAACCCTCTAGCTAGTTTAAATAGGAGCTATAAGACAAAACTCACTGGAAAGGCTAGAAAAGCAGATTCTAGAACAGGCCCCCAAAATGACTCCCAGAAAAACACCAAATGTTCAAGGGAACTGCTGCCTCTTTTCACTGTTGAGAAATTGGGGTGCAGAGAGTGGAAGAAAAGAAATTTGCTGACTTAACTTCTGATTCATCCAACCTACTTTCATTTCAGTAAGTCAGAGCCACAGATGCTGGCTGGAGGAAAACTTTGCCTTAGCTCCAATCCAGGAATCAGCCAATAACATTCTCATTAGCACAATGGAGGACTTTCATGCCATTTCTCTCCCCACATAACTTATTTCCAAATTCAAATTTTATGAAAATATATCTGATTGGTATATCTCACTCATAAATGGAACCTTAGGTTCAAGGATATATTTAAACACAGGTTTTGCTTTTCAGCCTCCACCATATAGGAAGTTGGAGCACATGCTAACAATCCCATCTATTGGATTTACTATAATATTACTTTAAAATTGTTTGAACCATGAGAAATATTAACTATTGTTTTTAACAAATTAAATTAAAAATTATAAGCTTATCAATTATGGCTTATAAGGGCTTTATTCACAATCACAAAAATAAAAACAATCCCAAAACATTTGTTTTATAAAGAATGAAAACAACCCAGATGTCCCTGTATTAGTCTACTCTGGATGCTATAACAAAAATACCACAAACCAGGTGGCTTAAAGAACAGACATTTATATTCTCACAATTCTGATGGCTGGGAAGTCCAAGAGCAAGGTGGCAACCAATTCAGTTTCTGATGAGAACTCTCTTCTTGGCTTGAAGATGGCCATCTTCTCTCTGTGTGCTCACATGGTCTGTCCTCAAGGCGTGTGCTCAGAGAGAGCTCTGGTGTCTCTTCCTCTTCTTAACAAGGCACCAGCTCTATCAGGTAGGGCCCACCATTATGATCTCATTTAATTTTAACCTCATAAAGGTTCTATCTCCAAATACAGATAGGGTTGGGTTAGGGTTTTAATATACGAAATTTAGGGGGCACACAATGTAGTCCATTGCTGTCCCTTAACTGCAGAATGAATAAACAGAATCTGGCACATCCATGCAATGAAATACTCAACAATAGAAAGGGACAAATTATTGAAACATAAAAAAGTGGGTGGGAGAATCCAAGATGGCGGCATAGGTAAACACCTACACTGCTGCCTCGCACAACAATTTCAAAACCACAGCTAAAAGATAGAACGGACATCATCCAGAACCACAGGAAAGCTGGCTGAGTGGAAATTCTACAACTAGAAGGAAAGATAGGGGCTCACAGAGACTCAGAGGAGCTGCAAAAAGCTGAGGTACAGAGACGCGTATGTGGAGTACCTGGCTGGCTTTCTCTGAAGGGAGGGAGACAGTGACTCTCAATGGCATTGAACCACTTATCCGACGACACTAAACCCCAGATCCAGCTGAAACTCATATGGGGGGAGTTTGGACTGTGAAAAGGGAGAAGTGTACAGAAATTTAGGGGAGTCGCAAAAGATCAGAAGTCTGGTGGCGCGCATGGCACTGCACGCAGAAGACCGACTGCTGATTGTGCCGCTGGCTTTCACGAGTGGGCAGGAGACAGACCTCCCCCCAACTGTGCCACTTCTAACTCCACTAAATCCCAGTTTTGGGCAAAACCCTGGGGACCCAGACTCATATGGTCCCAGAGCACAGAGGAGCTGGAGGGGCAGCATTCTAGAGGCACTGCGAGAGAGAGCACAGGCTCACAGGGACCATTCCAGCGATTACCCAGTCACGTGAGACTCAGGGGCCATGGAGGGCAGGGCCGACTGGAAGGCAAGGCGGTACCTTAAGCCCTGAGACTCCACCCATCCCAACCTCAACAAAGAGGCTTTTGTAGTTTTGCAAGTCTGGTATCATAAAGCTGAATCCAATACAGAAGTTCTCCAGGCATAATAAAAATGCCAGGACAAGGGAAGAGATCACATAAATAAATAAATAAATAAATAAATAAATAAATAAATGGAGGAAAACAAACGACTAGATATAGAGTTCAAAACCATGCTTATAAGGTTTTTTCAGAATATCCTAGAAAAAAAGTTGGATAAAGTTAGCGAGACCCAAGAGGAGATGAAAAAGGAACAACTAGAGATAGAAAAGATCCAACTAGAGATGGAAAAGGATCAACTAGAGATGGAAAAGGACCAACTAGAAATTAAACATACACTGACTAAAATAAAAAATATTATACAGAGATCTAACAGCAGATTAGAGGAAGGCAAGAATCAAGTAAAAAATTTGAAATATAAAGAAGCAGAAAACACTCGAATGGAAAAGCAAGAAGAGAAAAGAATCCAAAAATGTGAAGATAATGTAAGTAGACTCTGGGACAGCTTTAAGCATACCAACATCAGAATTGTGGGGGTGCCAGAAGAAGAGAGAGAGCAAGATACTGAAAACCTATTTAAAGAAATAATGACTGAAAACTTCCCACATCTGGTAAAAGAAATAAACTTACAAGTCCAGGAAGCACACAGAACCCCATATAAAAGGACTACACCAAAACACATCATAATTAAAATACCAAGAGCAAAAGACAAAGAGAGAATATTAAAAGCAGCAAGAGAAAAACAGTTCATTACCTACAAGGAAGCACCCATATGACTGTCAGCTGATTTCTCAACAGATATGATGCAGGCCAGACAGAAGTGGCAAGAAATATTCAATGTGATGAATAGCAAGAATCTACAACCAAGAATACTCTATCCAGCAAAGCTATCATTCATAATTGAAGGTCAGATAAAGAGCTTCACAGAGAAGAAAAGGCTAAAGGAGTTCAACTCCAAACCAGTATTATATGAAATGCTGAAGGGTACTCTTTAAAAAGAGGAAGAAGAAAAAGGTAAAAGACAAAAAATCATGAACAACAAATACATATCTATCAACAAGTGAATCTAAAAATTAAGTGAATTAAAAAGTTGATCAACAGAATAAACTGGTGAATATAAAAGAATCAGGAGCACAGAAATGGAGTGGACTGATAATTCTCAGGGGGAGAGGGATGAGGGGTGTACAGGGAGAGACTGGACAAAAATCATACACCTATGGATGAGGTCAATGGGAGGGAGGAAAGGGTAAAGGGAAGAGTGGGAGCCAGGTAGAGGAGAGCTATGGAGGGTAAAAAAGAGAAACAAATGTAATAATCTGAATAATAAAGATTTAATTAAAAAATAGTGGGTGAATCTCAAATGCATTATGCTATGTGACTAAATCCAGATTGAAAAGTCATTATACCATATGAACTCATTTATAGGATGTTCCAGAAAAAGCAAACGTATAGCTGCAGAACACAGATAATTATTACTAAGGAATAAAGAAAGGTTTGACACAAAGGGATGTGGAGGAATTTTTTGGTGTGAAACAATTTTTTCATAACTTCATTGTGGCAGTGGTTACATGACTGTATATGTATATCACCACTTGCAAAACTGTATACTAACTTATGGTATCTAAATTAATTTTTTAAGTTAAAAAATCATCTATTCTACTCTATACTTTACCAGCTAGTTATTAGGTAATAATGTCTATTAATGATACAATAGTTCTTCCCTACCAAGGATTTCTTATTTTTACTTTTTTAATATAACAAAGCTAATATACCAGGAAAAGGTAATGAAAGCAATGAATCTCAACAAAAGTTTAGGGAAAGATTGTTTTTTTTTTCCTTAAGTAAGGATGTCCTTTGTGTAAACCCACAAGCAGAAAGTCACTCACTGAGCCTCCAACCACCAACTACTATTATTGCTAGCCAAGGTAAAGTAGGAATCTTTGGAAACAGCCCTGTTCTTTCTTCCTTGAACCCCGCTTTCTAAAAAAATGGACGAAGCCATCAAAAGGAATCGGAGAACACAACCCAACCTGCTGTGTCCTGTAGCAACACCTGTCCAGGGGAGGAAAGCTAGGATTTCATAACTTTCCCCTTCCCACTTTCTATTTCCTGCCCGCTGCCCAGGACCCACACACCAACCAAATATCAGTTCTACCATGTTTTACTACCAACAAAAGAAAAATAAACTGATGAGCCACGCCTTTTGTCATAGCAATATCAGGAATATTTTTAAGCTCCACCAAGCAGGAAGTTAACAGATGAAAGCCACAGTCGCTAATGGAACTTCCCATTGAGAAAACAAATAGCATGACATTGATAGGCTATCCATTAGATATGAAATGAAATCTGTTTAAAATGTTCTTAGGGAATCAGACTAGAAATCACCAGAGTGGAAAGGTCAACCTGTCCGTGATAAGAACAAAAACTATTTTGCTTCAAAATAATATCACCCACCCTATCCCTCACCACTTAGATTCCTCTCATCAGTCCCCGGATAGCCAGCTTTACTGTGGAAAGGTGGGCACCAAGTCTGTTATCCACACGTTTCCAAGCTGGAGATTTAGTGTGAAGAGTAGCAGCAGTGGGGGTGGGATGTACAGGTGGCACTGCTCCTGGAGGAAACTGTGGGCCTGCATTCTACCCCCTGGAACTGAGCCTCCAGCTCTTCCGGTAAGTCTGAACGTTGTGTACGTTGGGTATGGCTGCCCTGGAAGAAAGCATGACCACTGTCAAGAACGTATCTGCAGGACTGCTGGGACTCCACTTAGCTGTACGTGCTTGTTGCTTCATTTCTGCAGCCTCAGAGAGCAGTTCCACACCGCCTTTGTCAGGCCTGGACTGCCCAGTGATACCCTCGGAAAATCGACTCCTTCCTACCCATCTCAGCCAGTCACTCATCCCTATTTTTAGGATTCCCTAGCAACTGAGAAGTTTGTTATTCCATAACTAATATTTTGCATTCCTGAGTTCATGACTACACTTATCATCCCTCTCCCTTCCCTAAAATGTATCTTATCTTCACTGCAAATTCTCCCCTCAAATGCATGTCATATTGTTACCGCCAGTTCTTCAGGGACAGGAAAAGCACGTTCAAGAGAATCTGCCCTGGACTTCATAACTCCCGGAATCAGGAAATTCCTCCTTATGTCCACCCTAAACGCCTTCTAAAGAAGTTGAATCCTATTTCTCTCTCTCCATCTTCACCAGAGATGAGGAATAGCAGATCGGCATTCTCTTTATGTGCTTTCAGTTTACTTTATTAGAAACAAGAAATGAACAATTTTTAAAGGGAATTATTTGCTTTTGAAAAAGCCACAGGGCAAGAGCTGCACCTGCCCCACCATGGCCCCAGTATGAGAGGAAGTGGAGGGAGCATTTAGATTACCATTTTTATTGTAAATCATAGAAACGTTTGTGCTACTATTGTAAGATGTTACAAGATAATGGAGTGGGGGAAATCTCTATCTTTTTCAACTCAGCATAATTTTGAACCATTCAGTCTTGGCAGGTCTGGTTTTTACCCATCACTCCCTCTTACTAACAGCTTGCTACTATTCTCAGCTTGGTGGGAATGTTGACTATGTGATATATTTTGGGAAAACCAGCTAGAGTCATTGAATGCACAAATGAAGAAGCTAATTTTATAGTTATTTAAGATCATGCTAACCTTAAAAAACAAATCTTCACCATAGAAAAACAATTTTAAATGTATCATATTTACTATGAACATATTTTTCTGATGAGAAATTGACAATATGTTTCTTTTACCATGAGAACTTGACAATAACTGGTTCTACAGTGAGCTTTTAACAAATACCGGTGTACTTTCAAGTTGGACAGTGTGGGTTCTAGATTACTGATACAGAACGGCTACTTCTGCTTTTCTGTGGCACCTGATTTGCTCCACAGAAGAATTCATTGAAGACATTCTTTGAGCCAGGCCCTTTATTTTCTTGCCAACTATTTGAAGCTTTGCCCAGTGCAAATCTCTAATCATTCTAGTATTTAATGGAATGACAAAATGGGAATGTGCGTAATTGGCAATAGCATGGGCTCTATGGGACCATGACTTCTAAACTTTTTTTTAATTTTTTTTATTAATGTGTTACATGTATACATATCTTCCCATTGCCCCCCCTCCTCCCAGGCATACTTTAACCCCCCAGTGACTTGTGTTCATTGGTTATGCTTATATGCATGCATACAAGTCCTTTGGTTGATCTCTTATCTACCCCACCTCGTCTTAACCTTCCTGCTGTAATTTGATAGTCTTTTTGATATTTTACTGCCTCTGTATCTATCCTTTTGTTCATCCATTTATAAGGTTCTTTATTATCCACAAATGAGTGAGATCATGTGATGTTTCTAAACTTTTTTATATAGATTAGAATATACCCTGGTTTGCTGAAACTGGTTTGGCTCGGTGGATAGAGCGTCGGCCTGTGACTGAAAGGTCCCATGTTCAATTCTAGTCAAGGGCATGTACCTTGGTTGTGGGCACATCCCCAGTAGGGGGTGTGCAGGAGGCAGCTGATGGATGTCTCTCTCACATCGATGATTCTCACTCTCTATCCCTCTCCCTTCCTCCCTGTAAAAAAATCAATAAAAATATATATATATATATATTTTAAAATAATATACCTTGGTTTGACATTAACTTCAGGCAAATAAACCAAGATAGAAAATTAATGGAGGTAGAAGAGGCATAGATAAATGGCGATGAAAAATTCAATTAAATTAACAGCAAAAAAGAAAATGAAAGATATTGTGGGATTCTGGGTAAGTCAGGGGCACTGATTGGCTCAAAGAGCCCCTTTTACCCAGAATATTACATGCTATTTAACAATCCAATGGAATGTTCACTATTATGACAATTACTATCAAGATTAAGATATATGCAGATTTAACACTTGTACAACTTTACCATCAGACTCTGCCTTTTAGATATTATCATCTGCTCTTAGTGAATGGTTAAGGTCAGGATTAAATGTCTTCTACAGCTTCATCCATAATGATATACTTTTTTCCAAAGAATTATTTTAATTCTCATCCACACATACCAAATGATGTAAATAATGTTTATTGTTATCTAAAATAAGCCAAAAAGACCACTTTTGCATCAGCCAGCTGTATGTTGGAACAAAAGTATCATTTTGACAAAATTATTTAGAATGCCTAAATTTTCAGAATCACTTTGCTCTTCTGATGCTCTGGTAGTTTTAGCCAAATGCTGCTCTGCAAGATGCCATCCAGAGGGTTCTCTGGGTTCTCAGAGATCTTTGGTCCTCTAATTCTTTGGGAAAGCTTTCAGCCAAGCAGCTAGAAGCCGAGCTGGGAGCTGCCCTCCTCTCTGCAAGCTTTTTAGTCCATCAGAGAACTAGCAACTCTCCTTTGTTTCAGAAAGCACAAAGAAACTCCATGCTTTCCAGCACTGCTTTTTCTAACTTCCCGGCGCCAGGATTTGCTGGTTCTAAGTAATGTAGCCCTCACCCCATTTTCCCTCCCCTGTTCCTTTCTGCCTCCCACCAGCAGGAGCAAATAGTGGGTGCCACATGTCTCCAGACCCAGCCAGCAACAAATTAAATTCTGGTACCCAAAGG
>PVJN01020458.1:0-35966 GCA_004026805.1 Lasiurus borealis
AGCTTTTAGACACGCACTTCCTGAAGGACTTAAACCTTCCCGTCTGCAGTTTGCTGCCCCTGAACCTCCCAGGACTAAAGGGACCCCAAAACCCTAAAGGACCCCTTTCCCGTGGATGGCAGCCATGCTGTCCCCGTGCAAGAGGCCAGAACGCGGCGTTCCTGGATGTCGCCTGTCTTGCTGGGTGGCGGCGGATTGATTACTTGTCAGATTCCAAAACGTTTTCATCCCTGGAAGAACCCACGCACAATAAAGCAGTCCTGACGAGGCGGTAGAAGGCTTGTTAGACACGGGCCTTGGGTCGGGGTAGGTGGCCCCGGTGGGGGGTCTGCGAGGAGGCGGGCTGGGGGCTCCGAAGGCAGCCCCTCCCCTGCGGGTCCCGCTTCATAAAGCTATTGTGCCAGCCCCTCGGAGGGCCATATGCTCCGGAGTAGTCGCGAGTGTCCCGTTACTGTAAACGGCCCTTTTATTTTTAAACTAACGCTATATTTGGAAAGCAGTAATCCTGGAGAGATGATACTGGGACTAATGGGGAACATATTACCTTTCATGTGTGTGTTTCTTCGTGTTTAAGGCTTCTTTGTTATTATCTGCGCGGCAAAGCTCCGCACACACACACACACACACACACTCTTGGGCCCCAAATCAAAATCAGCCTTAAAGCAATCATATTTTAATAAGCATCAAATGTCTTCAACGAGATAAAAGTATTATCCGGTGTTTTGATATTGGGCTTTAGTTAAAACCTCATTAAAGAAAAAAAAAAAAGAAGAAGGAAATTTCTCGGCTGGATTGGGTGGGTGGAGGCGCGGCGTATTTTTTAATTCAGGTAAAAGAAAGAGTCCCGGGCGCAGATCAATTATGCTGATTAATTGCCACAAACGGCTGAAATTGCCGGCAAACGGGCATTATTATTTGTTGCTCTCGCTGCCTTTCATTGATCAAATCCAGCGGCTAAAGACACTTGAGCCTCCAAAAGCCGAAGCTCCGGGTCTGAATGCACATCGATGCCCGGGTGCCAATCACAGCCCTGGGGCGGCCCATCCTCTCCTGGGGTGCGGGCCCCCACTTCCTGAAACTCAGAGCAGCGCGGCCAGGGAGCGCCCGGGCCCGTTCCCAGCCCCGACCGGGAAGTGCCGAGGGGCCCACGTTAGGAAACGAAACCCAGCCTTCGGTTCCTTCCCCCGCGGCCACAGCCGGAGCTAGAATCCCAGGCTCCTCCGGAGGCAAAGGCTGGCGGTCCTCCCCCAGCTTTTGTAAAATGAGGAAACTGAGGCTCAGAGAGGGGAAGTGACCCGCCCAGGGCCACACAGCAAGCTCAGCGCCCAGAATAGCACGGCCGTTTCCTGGCGCGGGTCCCGTGCCCCGCGGGCTGTCCTCTCCGGCGTGATAACACACAACCGGAGCGCTCACCCCTCCTCTGCCCTCGCAGCAAATTCCCCGGGCTTTCTGGTGCCGTTTCAAGACAGATCTCGGTCGGGTGACATCAGCCCAAACCACCGAGGCCCCGGGATGGGGACTGGGCCGTGCAGATGCCAGGAGTCGGTGCCTTCTTCCCCTGGTCGACGTAGCGTGGGAGTCGGTTTGCAGTTGCCAAATGAAATTCACTTCCCCGCGGGGAGAGGGGCCATCAGAGGGAGAGGGGTCAGTGGTCTCAGGCTGGTGCAGGGACACCACTGTCCTGGCTGTATCCCCTGCGTTAGAGTGGACACCGTATGCCAAGCCACAGCTGTTAGGCATTGCCGCTTCCGGTGGGAAAACAGTCTCAGAAAAAGTTTGCTGCACGAGAAGAAGGTAAAGGAGTTGAGAACCCGGTGGAGAGACGGTGGGAAGTTCCACACGGAGGCTGTGAGGGGTGCCACAGAGATACCTTCACTTCCCATCCCACCCACGTGAGTCCCAAAGGCCTCGCTCGCCCTGTGGTCCCCGATTTCCAGGTGTCACAAGCGGGACCCACCCTCCACCTCTCAATGGGAGCCGCCATCACCATGGAGGGAGCATCATGCCGCTGGCTCTGCCCAGCCAGGGACCCGAGCAAAGAGCTTCACCTCTGGGTCTCAGTTTCTAATCTGCAAAACGGGAGGACTTGGCCTGGACAGCTGTAAGTCGTGTGGACCCCCAGGATTTCAGGGGACGCAGTACACGATGTGGTTTGGGGGACACAAGACAAGCAATTCTGTGTAGCCATGACCCTGGGGTCACGTGGATAACTCCCAGCCACAGACATTCCCCAAGTCATATTTGGGGGCTTTTCCTTCCTCCACTCACTCCTATTTATTGTGTCCTCTATTCTGTGAAAGCCACCGGGAGACCCCACCTCAGAGCGACAGGGGGTGGGAGGAGGGGGGGCGGGTGGGGAGGAACTCACCCCCCACAGGTGAAACAGGCCAAAAGGAGCTTCAGGGGCTGCTGGCTTAGTCGCTGTCCAGCTCTCCCCAAAGAAGGGGGCCTGGGCAGCCATCACAGTCAGAGCGTGGGCAGCTCTGCCTGCCCCCCGTTCCCGGGAGAGCTGGGGTGGGAGTTGGAGCCCCACCTCAGGAAGGAGGCAAAGCTCCCTCGCTTCTTCCTTCGCAGGGCATCTATTGAGCACCTACTATGAGCCAGACCCCGAGAGCACGACAGAATGGGGTAAGCCCACCCCAGTCCTCAGGGGCTTTGGGTCCGGGAGGGGAGACGGGTGATTCACCAACCATGGTAACCAGGGGTGAAGGGGTGGCGGGTGCTGGCTGCAGGGACAGCTGCCGAGGTGCAGGCGGGCACCTGAGCTGGTCCTGAGGGATGGATGCCCAGTCCAAGGGAAGGTGTGAGGGAAGGGCAAGAGAGCAGGCCCTGAGGAGGGAACGGCAGATCTGGGGAGGCTCCCTGAGGCTGGGGCAGGCCTGGGGGAGTTTGGGGGTACGGGGGAGGCCCCAGCGCATGTGGCCTGAAGCTGCTGCTGGTCTCAGATGGAGGCTGGATCTTATTCCAAGAGAAAAGGCAGGTAGCGCCGGAGGTGTTAAGCCAGAGAATGGTGCCACCTGACTTACGTCTTTAAGGAGCAAGACTGGTGTGTGGGGATGGATTAAAGGGGCGACAAATGTGGAATCAAGGTTCAGGCCGGCCCCATGGCTCAGACCCATCCCAGCTGAGCGAGTTCAGGCACATGGATGGCTTGACTGCCTTGGGCCTCAGTTTCCCCATCTACAAAACAGGCCGCGGTGGGCATTAAGTGCTGAGAGAATGAAAAGACAAAAGCGCCATGGCCGGGCCGTATGTAAACAGAACTTGGACCCACAATCCTTGTCCACATAACAGCCTGGGAGCCAGCCCGCTACCCTCCTCCCAGCCCGGAGGCTGAGCAGTGACTCCTGTGGCCGCAGCCCCCCGAAAGCCGGGGTTTATCGATAACTCGCCGCTTCCCTCTTTCTGGTCCCCGCTTCCAACTTAGGACCCACCAGAGAGAGCCAACTAGGCTCCCCAACCACAGGGGACACCCACTTCTAATCAACCTGCCTGTTGCTTTCCCAGTCCCACCGCCCCAATCGTGGCGAGACGCCTCCTTTTCCACCAAAAAGCTTCCCTGCCCTCTGCCTGCTTTTCAGTCAGTGATGGGGCGTCTCCCTCTGCAGCAGCTCAGAATGGATCGCCCTTGCTTTCCTCGTTCGCTTGGTTCATTTAGTGCCACGGTGCCAACGTACGAAGAGCTCCTGGTACCTCCCTAGCACGAGGGTATTGATAAGGTTCCTTCCCCTCCCCCTCCATTCCCTGAGGGCCCCCGGCAGCCAGGGGTCAGGCAGGCCAGGAGCCCTGAGAACGCAAAGCAAACCCCCAAATAGGACTTCAGAATAACCCATGGCTGGAACGAAGATACAGCTCTCTACTTCCTTGTGTAGCAAAGTGGGGAGCAGGGCTCCAGATTGGGATGGAGCTGCATTTTTTGGAAAGAGCCTAGCAGACTGGGAAGAGGCTGGCTTTTCCTGGGTTGAAATCCTCGCCCCAGGGGGGGCAGACCGACTGAGCTAATTGGGGTCCCACACTTAGAGCGACGCCAGGCACCTCGGAAATGTGCCATCCGCAGAAGCTGGCGGCCGGGCCCGTTGTGACAGCAGGCCAGCACCCAACTGACGGACCAAGGCTGAGAGAGCTGGGAGGGGGTGCGGCGGGCAGGCGTGTCCTCCGGAACTGGCTCTGGCTCCTCGGTGGGGCAGTCTGTGCCCCAGGACTTCCCCAGGGGAAGGACAGAAAGCTGAGCACCCCCAGGACCCACCGCTGTGCCCCTCTCCCCACTCAGCACCCACCTCTCCCCAGGGGCTTGAAGACGGGTGGCCTCCCAGCAGAGGTGCCATTCACAAAAATGCCGGTTAGCACCCCATGTCAGGGGGCTGCCTGGGGGTTCTGGGAAGTTACCCAAATGCAGCTCATTCGCACCGAGGAGGAAGAGAGGGGAAAACTGGGTTTTCATATTCTTTTTTTTTAAATACATTTTATTGATTTTTTACAGAGAAAGAGAGAGAGATAGAGAGTTAGAAGCATGGATCAGCCGCCTCCTGCACGCCCCCTATTGGAGATGTGCCTGCAACCAAGGTACATGCCCTTGACTGGAATCGAACCTGGGACCTTTCAGTCCGCAGGCCGACCCTCTATCCACTAAGCCAAACTGGTTTCAGCTGGGTCTTCATATTCTATAGGAGGCAGAGCCCTAATCCCAGGAACCCCATGGAGGCGGGCATTTGGGTGGAAGGAAGGGAAGCCAGATTGAGAGCAGGGCCCCGGAAGCCAGGGTGGGGGGGGTCGCTGCAGGGGCCACTGCCATGTGGCTGCCCAGCCTCAGCGCCTGTCACCCCTCTCCCTGCCAGGACTCAGGGGACCACGCAGACGTGAATCTGGAGCCGGCATCTCAAAACAGCGAGGTGAGGAACTCACGGTGAGCGCGCCCACAGCAGCCACAGCCACTTTCAGGGGCAGCCACACCAGAAGGGGGCGCACCTCCGGGGCCGTGCCCTCCCTGCCTCCGTGTGAGCACCCAGCTTTGGGGCAGCCCCTACTGGGGCATCGTTTCCCAGCACAGCTCTCCTGCCTTTCTGGAACTCCTGTCACTTCCCCAGAGACTTCCAAAGAAAGGGGCTTCTCTGCTAGGTCTGTGGCTGCCACTGGGAATGGATCGGATGCAGCACGCCCCTCCCCCATGACCCCGGGCTGCGTTCCCTCCCCAGGGCAGGGCCCAGAGCGCCCGCCGGGCTAAGCAGGGCACAGGCCAGGCTCCCCTTGGCAGCCAGGTGTTTACTACCTCACATCAAGGAGCCAGCCTGCGACAGGATGCATTTCAGGGGGGCTGCGTCTGACTGGCCAGCTCACGAGAGCCCCCTTGTCTGAGATGCTGGGGCCACGCACCAGCCCTGGTCCAGGTCAGCAGGCCCGAGTTCCAGCCCCAGCTCTGGGGCATGCTGGCGCTCACTCTCCTCTCCGCGCCTGCTTTCCACATCAGTGAAATGCACATGAGACACGTGTGTGTCCTTCTGGCTCCAAATTCTAGAAAGCCATCATTCTGATCCTTCGGAATTGTCCCTTGCCTTGATTCCCTCTCAGCGCACCGTGGAGGTGGACCGCAAACTAACAGGAAACAGGGGGGCTAAAGGCCACAGGGACCTGCCTCTGTGCTCAGCAAGTTGGAGGGCACCCAGCTCGATGCCCAGTTCTGTGCCCTGCCCTGCAGGTGTGAATGGGCCTGCAGCCACGGGGGGCAGTGGGCAGGGAAACCGGAGCCAGGCTGGGTATTCCAAGTGGGAAGGGTTCTCTCTCATGCAGGGAACTGGAGGCTTGCATGGTTGAGAGAAAGGCAGGGAGCAAAGGTCAAGCCAGCAACTGTTGAAGATGGATCAGGGAGCTGCAAAAGACCCAGCAAGCTTAGCGGTTCCTGCCACCACTGACCTCAGTTCTCAAGAAACTGAGTTTTGGGGGAGGTTTCTAAATATATTTTTATTGATTTCAGAGAGAAAGGGAGGAGAGAAAGAGAGAAACATCAACGATGAGAGAGAATCATTGACTGGCTGCCTCCTGCACACCCCATACTGAGGATCTAGCCCACAGACTGGGCATGTGCCCTGACTGGGAATTGAACAGTGACTTCCTGGTTCATAGGTCAGTGCTCAACCACTGAGCCATACGGCTAGGCAAGAAACTGAGTTTGCACAGGTCCAGAAGTAGCCCCTGCCGGCAGCAGCTTCTGCCAGAGGTAGACCAATTCTTCTCCTTGCCTCCTTACAGGAGTGTGTCTCGCTGGTGGACTGTCACTTGAGCTGTACAGGAAAAGGGATTCTGGGAAATACAGTTTCAGGCTTCTCCCCTGAGGTGCAGGCTGTCCGGGGATGTGGCCACCAGGCCAGGGGACAAGAAACAAGGACTTGGGTTTCATAACCACCAACCAGGAAGAGCAGAGAGCTCATCCCCAGGGACAGTTCCTGACTAATTGGTGATGGCTTCCCGGCGTGCTGAGCCGAAAACATTTCTGAGGCCGCATCTATTTGAGGTCGCATCTAGGCTCCACAGGAAAAGGTGCTGTGATTGATTAGCGATGCCTGTCAAGGGTGTGCAGCCAGAGCGGAGAATCGGATGTCGTGTGTATTTGCAAAGGTGCTCTTCACGAATGCTTGGAAGGCTTTCTAAAGATACCGGCATCTGTATCTGTTCCTTTCGTCCCTGGTGTAAATGTCTAAGGTGTGAGCATCCATGTGTGGAGCTATCTCTTTAGGCCTTGGGCTCAACAGGGCACCAGGATTGGAGTAGCCGGTGAGGAACAGGGAAGGGACACAGCGAAACTACAGGGTCCCCTGCCTCCTGCAACTATGCTCTGCTCAGCCCCCACAGGGACAATCCTCAAGGTCATCTCATGGTCAGCTGTTTCACCACCCCGTCCACTAGCCCCTGCCCCTACTTCACTTCATGTCCAAGTTTCTAGGTCTGTCTCTGCTGGGCCTTTGCCAGGTCATCTTGGAGAAAACTTCCAGTCCTTCTGCGGGGAATTAATCCCCCCTCCGGGCCTCGGTTTCATCAGCAGATGAGGAGATGTTCGCAGGTGGTGTATGAGGAGCTTGGGGTGCTCGGGAGGAAGAGGAGGAGGGCTGAGGGAAGGCCAAGTCTTGGGGCTCTTCAAGGCGCCACTTTCTCACTTTTAGGTGTTGTAAGATAGTGTGCTTTTGCTTAAGCTGTCACTTGGGAAAACATAGGGGGGCTGCTATTTAAGATGAGGATGGATGGATGGATGGATAGATACATAGATAGGTGAACAGACAAATGAAAGGCTTGAGATAGATAGATAGATAGATAGATAGATAGATAGATAGGTGAACAGACAAATGAAAGGCTTGAGAACCCCTGGACAAGTTGTCCCGGTGGGTTACTTCCAGATTGAATATTCACTGGCGCTGCTTCTCTTGTCAGCCTCTGCAAACAGCCCTCTCTCTCTCTCCACCCCCTTTCTTTCTTCCTCCCTCCATCCCTCTCTCCTGAAGAGCAGCATTGCCGAGTCTCCATCTTAACTTCCAAGCTTGGGTTGAACTTAGGAGCCAAACCTGAGGCCTGGTTTTCTTGTCTTTCTGAGATGCTGAGGTCAGGCGAAGGAGAAGGAAGGAGAAATAAAGTCAATCTGTAATTTCTCCCATTGTTATGCTTGTTTGCCTTGACAGAGACATCGAACCACAGATGGTGAAGGACCTGACCTCCTGGAGCCAAGCGCACTGTCGCTGCCCCCGCCATGCTGTGCCCCTGCCATGCTGTGCAGTGCAAAATCCTGAGGAACGGGAACACGCTGTTTTTAATGACACCGCAGTGTCTATGTGGTTTCTATCGTTTTTGTTTTTGCTGTGTTTTTTTTTTTTTAAGGCAGGAGGAACCATTCAAAAGGTTTTATGCTCAGAAAGTACTTTGGAGTTGCATCTTGGGGAATCAGAACGCATCCGTTCCTCTTTCTTTCTGCGGCAGTTTCACTGATTCCCACTGATACTGGCTCTGGGAGGGCCTGAGTCAGCCGTAAAATGTGCCCATTCAGGAAACTGGCAAGTTCATTCTCATTACGCCCTGCTGGGTCGGGGAGGAGGGGAGGTCAGATTCAAGGGGGAGTGGGTGTCTGAGGAATGGTGGGGAGAGCCTGCCATGCCACCCCTGCTCTGTGGGGCCCTCCTAGGCCACGGGGCTTGACTGCAGGAGGAAGTGACCGGAGCCATGCCCACCGCACTGGCAGTGCCACCTGCTGAATTCTGAGCACCAGTGGGATCAAGACCCACCTAATGCACGACCCTTGACTGAGGATCTTCTGTCCTAGCTACACACAGAAAGGGGCCCTGCCAGGCTGAGACTGAGCATGTACACACCTTGCCTGCTGATTGGCTGGAGCCTGAGAGGCAGAGCCTTCTCCCATTGGCTGGGCCAGATTGGCATAGGTAGCAGGTGAGGGCAGGGCTTGTGGTCAGCAAAAGCCACCTGCCTAGCTTGTTCCCTGGGTTCTGAATACCCCACTAAAAATAAAATAAAATAAAATAAAATAAAATAGCCTGCCACAGAGCAGGGCACAATGGCAGGCCCTACCCACCTTTCCTCAAACACATACACACACAATCTTGAATCTGACCTTACCCCCACAAAAGGCCATAATGAAAATGAACTTGCCAGTTGCCAGAAGCGGGGGTGGCATCGCCTTCCCGAAAGCTCCTTGGAGACAGAGCCCTCAGTTCAGGGCGCTGAGGCCCTGGGGGCAGGGGAGGAGGCACCTCTGGAAGGGAAGAAGGGGTGTAGAACCAGTGCCAGGTCAGCCAGGGTGCAGCCACCCCCGGAGGATGTCCTTTCTGGAAGAGTGAAGAGGCCCGAGGCAGAGCCTGACGTGATGAGATCTTGCCTCATAGACAAAGGGGTTTAAACCACCCTCCCTACCCCTCAAAAGAAGCCAATCGCCTTCCATCCCGTTTTCCGTTTTCTTGGGGGTCTTTCCCTCGGCACTGAGCCCTGAATCCTGGGGTCAGAGCCTTTCTGTTCAGTGGGGTGTCCTCTTGAAGTTTCAGCTTTCTGGAAGGGCCATCATAAGTCCCAGCTCACAGAAATGGACACCTCACTGGCCTGGGGAGCAGGGAAGTGCCACCCTGTACAACACAGGGGGCTGGGCGGGTGGGCACAAGCCCACAGTTGATCCTAGAACAACACTGTCTAATAGCCTTTCCATGGCGGTGTCTCCTAGAACTAACTTGTACTGTGTAACCCTGTGTGGCAATATTTCAAGCTAGTGTGACTGAGGAGCCGAATTTTTTTTTTATTTAAGTCCATTTGTTATACCATCTTCTATGAGTTACATTAGTCGCAGGTGTCCCAGGCGGTGATCGAACATTTTCCTACCTCCTGGTGTGATCACCCCACCATCCTGTCCCCCTCCGTCACAGTGCTGCTCACCCACGCTAAGGAGAAAGGGACTTGCTGGCCCAGCCCCCCAGTCCCCGGTCTGGAAGCTGCTGGCAGTGCTGCCATGGGCCCGGCCCTGTGAGTTCCCGCCCAGCCAGTTCTTGGCGTAGCCAGGTGTAATTAATTAATTCATTAGCCATTGGGGAGCCCCGGAGAAGGGGTGCCTTGATCTGCAGGCTCCTCCTTTGGTGAGGAGCCCTTGGAGCTGGAGGCATTAAGGGTTGGGCAAGGATGACTCCAGGGTCATCCCAGACACACAGCCCCACCTCCCCGCTGGCAGTCCCGAGCGACGCCCTGATGACACAGCTGCCATGGTGACAGAGCCGCGGATCCCCAAAATGTCCGGATCAAAGGATCTCTTCATTGCCAAGTGTGGGTGAGGCAGGGGTGCAGAGAGACCCAAGTTCTCCCACATGGAGTGGCTGCAGAAACCCCCTCATGTCTTGGATGAACAATGCAGAGGACGTTAGAAACTTTGCCAGACATCTTGAAAAGGACTTACTATTCAGGGATTGATTTCTTATGCTCATGGGACAGGGCCAAAGTAGATGTAAGTGGTGAGTACGTGAGTTTATTTTGTATTATCATGTATGAATTATTGCATAAGTCCCTGCCCTGCAGGGAAGGGGAACAGACATTGCATGGCCTCAGAGGCTGCTCTTCCCCATGTCACACCACGTGTACATAGCCACTGGTTGCTGTGGGGAAGTGGGCAGATTTGTACATGAACCAAAGAACCTCCTGAGAAAAGCCGAGACCTATTTGGCTCAGTGGATAGAGCATCAGCTTGTGGACTGAAGGGTCCCAGGTTGGATTCTGGTCGGGGGCATGTACCTTGCTTGCGGGCACATCTCCACTGTGGGGCGTGCAGGAGGTGGCTGATCGATGTCTCTCTCTCATCAATGTTTCTGACTTTCTATCTCTCTCCCTTCCTCTCTGCAAAAAATCAATAATATATATATATTTTTTTAATTTAAAAAAAGAACCTCCTGAGAAGAAAAAACCCTAAACCCCAACAGCTTTCCTTTGGGAGACCCCCATTTCTTTGATCTTTCGGATGTACGGCCAGGAAAAGACACCGGGTACTCGATGTAAAGGAAGAGGGATTTGGGCAAATGACCTTGACCTGCCCCTGGAAAAAGGGGAGGAGCCTTCGGGGAGAGTCCCAAAGTAGAGGGAGTGTGGTGATGACTAATGGAGAAACGAATGAGATGTTCCCTGTTTTGCATTGGAAGCTGGAGAAGCAGACCACCCGTTTCCTGTGGGCACGGTCACCAGGCTATTACCTTATTCAATAAACAAGCCAGTGATTCCGTTCAGTAAACATTTGTGAAGGCCTGGTGACCACAGCAGGAAAGGGAAATCTGAGAGGCAAGAAAGTGATTATGATGCCATAGGATGAGTGCAGAAACAGAGGTCTATGCAGAGCCCGGAAGAGGAAGTGAGGGACAGTTTCCAGCGGTGTTCAGTAAGGTTCCCAGGAAGAGGTGACCAGTGCGATGGGTTTTGAAGGGTAAATAGGAGTTCACTAGTTGTGGTCGAGGTAGGGTCTCTTCTTCAGTGGTCGGCAGCCCATGGCTTGTGGGTGGGTCTGCCCCGTTTAAAGACAACATTCAATTTCCAACAGTGGGACATGCTGACTTGGAGGTGGGTGGAGGTGAAAGAACCATCCAGGACCCTGGCATGAAGCAGCTGAGAGGTCACAAGAGCTGGTGGCGTTGCCCAGTCGCAGAAGCTGTAGTTTCCTCTGAGACTTTGTACCCAGACGGTAGGAACCAAGGAAGGACAAATGGATACTTCATGCCCGAAGCCGCTCATCAGCAACCATCAGACTTCCTGTGGTGGCAATGTGGCTCCGGGCACTTCCGCCCGCTGGGCAAGTCTCTGCGTTATCTCCCAGGTGGGCATCCATTCTCACACGGCTCGCTCTGCCGGAGCTTCACGGCAGTGTTGTCAGTTCTGAGCCCCGTCTGTGGGGAGGGCCCCTGGTCACCCCTTTCCTCACTCAGCAGAGTCAATAGCCTGAGCCAGTGCCTTGCCTGACACAGGTCCTTTTTTTTTATATAGAGAGGAAGGGAGAGGGACAGAAAGTCAGAAACATCGATGAGAGAGAGACATCGATCAACCGCCTCCTGCACGCCCCCCACCGGAGATGTGCCCGCAACCAAGGCACATGCCCTTGACCGGAATCGAACCCGGGACCCTTCAGTCCGCAGGCCGATGCTCTATCCACTGAGCCAAACCAGTTTAGGCCTGACACGGGGCCTGAGTGTTGGGGAGTGTCCCGGTCTGAGGCTGGCCCTGCCTGAGGAAGCCCACCTCTGACGGTGGAGGACTCAGCCTGGGTCTCACCAACGGGGGTGCCCTGAAGTAGGCATCGCCCCTTTGAAAAGAGCAGATGCCATTCTTGTCGCTTTACATTAACTGCAGCTCAGATGGACGGCAGAGACATGACGCTGGGTGAACTGCGTGTGATGGATCTTCTGTCAAATATCGCGTGGGGTTGTGATCCGCACCTTTCCCCACCTGCTCTCCCGTCCGAGTGTCTGAAGGCCCAATGGCGAAATTACCGTACTTCCTCCGGCTTTCCCACCATCCCATCAGATCCCGGCACACACGTGAAATGTGCCCGCAGGAGGAGGCAGCCCGGGTGGGTGGGTGCCGAGGCGAGGGCACCCCTTCTTCCCTCGGGGAGAGCAGGAAGGGAGGCGGGCCAGGCCCCGGAAGGTGCTCGTCCTGGAAACAAAGGAGGGAAGTGGAGGCCCGGGAGTCAGGAGCGGGATTAAGATCACACAAACCTGCAGCCTCAGAAACCGGTTTAATCCGTTTCATAAAGAGCTGGGAGGGCTTTTCTCGCCGGGAATATAATACCTGGCTCGGCGGATCAGCCTTTTCCCAGAACATTTCAAAGCTCTGCAAAGGCGGTGGAGTCTCCTTAGATTAGCTCCCGGCCTATTATTACCTGGCTTCGGAGACACCCCGGTCAGCGGGTCACCGGGGGCCCTGAAACATGACAGTTTCCTTTAACAAAAAGCATGGAGTGATGTGATTTGCCTAACTAATGGTTCTCAAACTAAGTGAGTCACGGGACCCTTAAAAAAGAACAACACACACACAGCCTAAAGCTTAATTCCTATTCTGGTTAAAGCAAAGTGGGATGTGGGAGGTAGCAAAAATGGGTCCACGTGACACCCCCAGCCCCTGCAGTCCCAGGAATCCGAGGGTCCCCCAGGCCATGCTGCCTGGCACCCCACTTTCTTACAGAACACTGGCCTTGAGGTGAGTGACTGCGTGTGCAAACAGGAACTGCAGCCGATCAAAGAATCTGTTGTGCATGCAAAGACTGGGACTGCGGTGGCGCTTGGGGAAAGTCGTGGATCAAGACTAAGACCCCCAAAAGATGGGACAGAATCATTTCAGGGCGCTCCCTGAGGGCCTGGGCCTCAGACGCTGCTTCCCTAGGTTCCCAGGATACCAGGCTGTAGCATTGCTGAGATGTGACTATTGAACAAACACAGTCCACGTGCACGTGGTTCTTTCACTGCCCGACTCACTGCAAACGACAAGCCAGGAACACTCTTCCTCCTCCCTCTCCCCCTCTAATCCAGTCCCACCACAGGCAAGCCCCGGCCCAGCTGTTGCCTTCAGGCGCCCTGCCTTCGAGGTGACACCATCGCGCTGACTGGGAAGGAGTGCCATTTCTAGGGAGGGTGGGTGGAGGCTGGAGGACCTGACCGGTCAGTGGGTGTAGCAGGCCGAGTCTCCCTGGAAAATAGAAACCACTGGAGCATGGAAACAGGGGTCTTGGGAACAGGACTTGGTTCTGTGGGATGTGGCAGAGCTGAGAAGCCAGACAGGGCCACTGAGTTGTCCACTGATGAGCAGCATAGAAGCCACCAGCACCTCAGCCAGGGGGCCAGGAGGAAGGGGTGGGTGACCAGAGTGAGCCAGGGTGCCCAGGCAAAGCTGTGTCCACAGGAGGTGTCAGAAGAGGAGAAGTCACAGAGAAAGTAGTGCCGCCAGAGTCTCCGTCCTGAGTCAGCGGGAAGGCCCTTCCTTACATCCCCCTGCCTCCTCCAGGGCTGCCCACGGCCCACCGGGCAGGAAGCCAGTCGATAAGGTGCCTGAGAGATACAGCCTGTGGGAACCTCAAGACAGAGCAGGGCGCTTGCGTCGGGCACAAAGAAGCATGCGCATGCCGACTGTGTTTGTTCAACAGACACATCTCGGCAACACCACAGCCTGGGGTCCCGGGATCCTAGGGAAGCAGTGTGTGAGGCCCAGGCCCTCGGGGAGCACCCTGAAATGATCTGTCTGATCTTTTCAGGGTTGTAGGCTTGATCCATGACTTTTCCCAAGCGCCACGCCAGTCCCAGGGTTGAGGCCTGCAATGAGGCTATTGCAGAAGATGAACTTGGTGGCCTGTGGGAACCTTCCCAGCTCCCAGAGGGGCTCTCTGTGGTTAATTCTCTTCCCTTTTCACAAGTCCCAGGATAAGGGCCTTAGCGGCCATGTTCCCCGGGTTCAGTAAAATTCCAGCAGAAAACCTTCCCATTGGTGCCGGAAACCAAACACTGTCTCACTCATAGAAAGAGGTGGACAGGAGACCAGAAGGCTGGTCAACCTTAACTGCTCTGAAAGGTCAGAGCTAATCACTCACTGTTTAGTTGAAACATGGTTAGCTGAAGCAGCCTCTACCTGTTTGTTTCATGTAGATTTCTGTTCTTGGAATTTCCTGCCTAAAGGTCTTAATAAAAGGGAGAAAAAGGCCAGAGCAAGGGGTAGTCTTTCCACTAGAGCAGTGGTTCTCAACATGTGGGTCGCGCGAACTCTTTTGGGGGTCGAACAACCCTTTCACCAGGGTCGCCTAAGACATCCTGCATGTCAGATATTTACATTTCGATTCATTAACAGTAGCACAATGACAGTTATGAAGTAGCAAAGAAAATAATTTTATGGTTGGGGGTCACCACCACATGAGGAACTGTATGCAAGGGTCTCGGCCTTAGGAAAGTTGAGAACCGCTGCACTAGAGGAAGGCTCCTGCCTGGCCCCCCAATATCTCCAAATTAATACTTTTCTAGTCTCTCTCTTTTCATTTGCATGCATCCTCCTCCAGAACCAGAACCCTGAACCGGGAACCCTGAACCACGTGGGACGTGGAAAGAGGTTCCCACACATTGGATAGTTAGCATCCCACTGGGTTGGTTTCCTTCTAGAACTTGGGAGAAATGTTGTTTTCCCACTGGCACGTGCACTTCCTTTCATGAGACGATGAAGATTCTATCACCCCTCATGTTTCCATTCTGCCTTTTCTACCAGGAAGCCCGGAACTCGATGTCAAACTTCCCAAGCACAGGTTGGTGTAACTATATACTTTCCCCTTCGATGTTTCTTTAAACCTGCCACATCCGGTGTCACTGCTCCTTGATGAAATGCTGTCGAATGGGACACCTCAGATTCTTTGGAGCGGCGGACAAAGAGTACCTCGGCTTCGTGTCCACTTGGGATGATCCTGAATAGTGTCGGCCTCAGGGATTCTTCCTCGAATTTGGCCCCTGCCCATTTCCCTTCCCCCAATCTTCCTAGCCATTTCTCATTTTCCCACATTGAGAAAGCCGCAGGCCCGCCCCACTTCTCCCTGGCACTCTCTACCGCTTCAGCGGTCACTGTATCTCTCTCACTTCCCCTTCCCGGCCCTCTTCAGAGAGTTCCTTTCCCACCGGGCATGAACCCTGCCCCGGCAGTGCCAGCGTCACGGGGCTCACGGAAGAGGAAGCCGAAAGTCTGCACAGAGAAGTGAGGCCGCTGGAGGCGGGGGCAGCATGTGCCCGGGATCTGCGGTCCTCGTGGGCTTTGGGATGCTGATCTGGTCTGAACCCAGCTCTGCCACTCACGTGCCGCGACCAGCGGACATTGGCTGTGCCTACCAGCAACTGGCACAATATCCCTTCCCCTGGTTTTGTAACAGCACCCCAATTTTCCTCCAGGGACCACTTCTCTCAAACTGCATATCCGGTCCAGTCTAGGTGGGACTGTCCTTCAAAGTGCCATGCCCTCCCTGCCCAGGATACGCTCAGGTGACCGTGCCAAACTCATGACACTCTTCTAAGAGGGTAAATTTTTTAAAAATATATTTTATTGATTTCTTACAGAGAGGAAGGGAGAGGGATAGAGAGTCAGAAACATCGATGAGAGAGAGACACCCATCAGCTGCCTCCTGCACGCCCCCCCTACTGGGGATGTGCCCGCAACCTTGACCAGAATCAAACCTGGGACCTTTCGATCCTCAGGCCGACGCTCTATCCAGTGAGCCAAACCGGTTTCAGCCTGAGAGGGCAAATTTTGAGTGGGGTCATGAGTCAAAACTCATTTATCCTCCCGACAATCCCCAGTGGGCTTGTCTCTCAGCTCCTACTACCTTCGCACCCAAAGCAGACTCCTTGTCGGTGTAAGGCCCGCATGCTCAGATGTTCCCTGGGTCTTGAAGAATGAGTTTCTTTGGCTACAGCCATCAAATTCTGTGGTGCTGGACCTGGGCAGCTTATGGAGCCCATGAGCTCCATGTTCTGCACCTGTATAATGACCAAGACATACTCATGGGGGAGGGGCAAAGCACTGAGTCCATCCTGGGTGTTTCACAAATATTTCTGCCCCCTTCCCTGCCCTGCTGAACAAGTGACCGGCAAAAGGTGATGCAACCTGGCCCATTCCACTGATGGCAAACACCAACGGTCAAGTCTCCCGAGACCTCACGTCTTCTTCAGGATCTCTCTGGTGTCCCAGGCATTCCTTGGGCTCTAACTAAAGGGGGAGCCGTGGTTTACCCATTTCAGTGGGGGAGGGCTGTGGGGCTGGGAGGTCTTTTTTTTTTTAATATATTTTATTGATTTTTTTTACAGAGAGGAAGGAAGAGGGAAAGAGAGTTAGAAACATCGATCAGCCGCCTCCAGTGGTGCATGCCCTTCACCAGAATCGAACTTGGGACCCTTCAGTCCGTAGGCCGACGCTCTATCCACTGAGCCAAACCGGTTTTGGCACGGGAGGTCTTTACAAACTCATCAAGGAATGAAGGCCTCAGAGGCTCCATCGGTGGCCCGGCCCCAGCGCCTACACAGCAGAGCAGCTCTGCGCCGTGCACTCCTCTCTCCATGAATGGCAGCCGATGCTGTGTGAGAAGCATGTGCCCGCAGCCTGGCTTTGAGGGGCTGCTGTCTCCTGCATGGCTCACTGTTGGTGGGCACTGAATGCCTTCGATCCTCCACCCTGCTCAGCACCTGGAGCTGGATGGCGTGCCTCCCTGTGCCCTTCAGTGCACTTTATGGAGAGCACCTTTCCCGCTGAGCAAGCGGTGGCTCCACTGTGATGGTCCCAGGCCCGCAGTCTGCTCCAAGGGGAACCCACTGGCTCTTCCAAAGGGCAGGCCGACCATAGAGTCTTATTAAAGGACTCGCAAAGCCAAAACCGGTTTGGCTCAGTGGATAGAGCGTCGGCCTGCGGACTGAAAGATCCCAGGTTCTATTCTGGTCAAGGGCATGTACCTTGGTTGCAGGCACACCTCCAGTAGAGGGTGTGCAGGAGGCAGCTGATCGATGTCTCTCTCTCATCGATGTTTCTAACTCTCTATCCCTCTCCCTTCCTCTCTGTGAAAAATCAATAAAATATATTTCTTAAAAAAGAATCGAAAAAAGTAAATTCATCAGCCTTATCTGACAAATGCAAGAATCAGGCTTAAGCAATGAAGAAACTTGACCAATGATACACAGCTACTGAGGGAAGGAGGGATTCTCAAGAAGCTCACGTGCGTCTACCTGCCTGCAAAGCCTGTGCCCTTGACCACTCTGCTACGCTGCATCTCTCGTGCTTCTGGGGTTGGCCCACCAGCACCTCAGACACAGTCGCCAGGAGTCATGGGGAAGGAAGAGAACTCTGCCCAGAGGCTCGTGGCTTTGAAAAGTCCCATTCCCTTGTTTCTCGGTCCCTCCTTTGGGAAGGACACTGCAGCTCCACTACCTCAGTGGATTGAAATCGTCTACAACAGTGGTTCTCAACCTGTGGGTCGCGACCCCTTTGGTGGTCGAACGACACTTTCACAGGGGTCGCCTAAGACCATTGGAAAACACAGGTATTTACATTATAATTCATAACAGTAGCAAAATTACAGTGATGAAGTATGGTTGGGGGTCACC
Organism: Lasiurus borealis; assembly: GCA_004026805.1. Lineage (NCBI taxonomy): Eukaryota > Metazoa > Chordata > Mammalia > Chiroptera > Vespertilionidae > Lasiurus > Lasiurus borealis. The sequence continues at coordinate 17,610 of PVJN01020458.1, forward strand.
ACCACATGAGGAACTGAATTAAAGGGTCGCGGCATTAGGAAGGTTGAGAACCACTGGTCTACAACATTCTACCCAGAAGCACCGTGATGGGCATTAGCAGCTCCGAGAGGACAGTGTGTGGAGTGAGGAGGAAGCAATGGGGAGGAAATGCTTCTCTCGGGTCCGCTGGGCACTGTCTTCCTTCCTCTTGCTGCTCAAAGCTGGCGCCCCCAACCCTGGTATCATCCAGCATGCGTCCTCCTGGCCTCCTTCAGGGAGGGGCAGGAGCCAATCATGGGTCAGAAACAACAGGATGCTGTGAGTTCTCAGGGAGTCTTCCTACCATGGACCTCTAAATAGCTCTCCGAATTCTTTTGCCCAAGTCAGCCTGGGCTTGCATAGATGGGAAGGAGGTGGCAAAGCTTGAGATGGCACGGCATGTCCAGGCCTCGAACTTCCTGCAGACCCAGGGACCGCAGCCTTTTCTCTGCCCCGTTCTGGCCAGCCCCGTGGCTGCCCCTCGCCGCCGCCACCCCCGCCCCCACCTCATTACAGAACAAAGGAACCTGGCTCTTTCCTTCCAGTCCGGAGAGGGTTCCTAATTGGCTTTCCATTAAAGGGAAAATAGACTACTGTTTCCACCTCATTATTTATGAGCCTTTCTGGAAGTGCATTTCCATGCACTCTGGGATTACTCACGCCCATTTCGCTTGGCCATATTTTATGATCTGTTTTATTTATTCAGGGCCTCTATTGGGTACTCACATCTGAAACCAATTAAAAACCAAGAAATAGGAAAAACCAAATAAACACCTGGACATGTCCAAACCGGGTCTCGCTGAAGCTGGCGATGGTGGGGCACCAGCATGGCATGGCCCTGGGAAGCGGGGGGCTCTCTCCCAGAGACTCTGGGAGTCAAGGGCATGCAAGATGGCAGCTCGGTCATTCGAAGACCGCTGGCTGCCAGGCATGAGCCGAGTGTGCCCCGTTTTCTGGTTCACTTGGGATCTCCCTGCGGGACAAAGGCACCGCCAATCTTTGTGTCTCCCGCTCTGCCTGGCATGTAGGAGGAGCTCAAAACTCTCTGCTCAGCCTTGGTTCTCCCCACGCCATGCTGCTGAGAGCACGTGTGTGACACACATCACGCAAGTTTACACCAAGATGGAGACCCTTCAGCTCTACTCCTGACGCCCTCTTAGAAGTAAACATGTTTCCCTTTGGATCCCAAAAGATATTGAAAAATGCCAAGCTTGCCGAGACTGGTTTGGCTCAGTAGATAGAGTGTCGGCTTGCGGACTGAGGGGTCCCAGGTTCGATTCCCGTTGGGGGCATGTATCCTGGTTGCGGGCACATCTCCACTGTGGGGCGTGCAGGAGGCGGCTGATCGATGTCTCTCTCTCTCAAGAATGTTTCTGACTTTCTATCTCTCTCCCCTCCTCTCTGTAAAAAATCAATAAAATATATATTGAAAAATGCCAAGCTTGCTTTTCCCAGAGTCCTCCAGCCTCCTCGAGATGGGGGTTGGGTCTCTGGAGAAGAGGGCAGGCTCCGCCTCTTTTTTTAGGGGCGTCTCCACTGTTTCTCACCTCCTTATGGGTTATGCTCAGGAGCCCATGTCCATGGGCAAGTCCCCTGCCTCTTGCTTGTCCATGAAGATGTAGACAAGCCCCTCATTCTGCCTGTGCGCCCCTCCCCCCAACTCCAACCCCCCTCTCTGCCCCACAGCCCACCCCTATACCCTGGGGAGCCAAAGCCCCCCTTCGCCCCCTGAAGCTGAGCTGGTGGTGTGGACAGTCTGGAGAGGGACAGGAGCAAGGGACCCCAGCAGCAGTGTGTTGGCAGACACACGGATGGTGTGAATGCCAGTGCATTGGAGAACTCTGTAGGGTTTCTGTTGGGATTAAATGATGCATATCACATCTCTGATGTTTTTTCCTCTCTAGGATGTTTGTGATTTGTAATTTGATTCGTATGTGCACGAGTGGGCATACACACACACACACACACACAGGTAAGATGGGCCCCTTTATTCTTAGGGATAATGCTGCTTACCGATTTATCCTTCCTAAGCTCTCCCTTCCTTTAGCGATTTATAGAAAGCCTTCTTTCCTTCCTTCGCTCATTTGTTCACGAATTGAACTATGTGTTGGGTGCTTCGAAGTGGCGGGCCCTAGCCACACATGGGATACGATGCTCCTCAAAGCCTCCTCCCCCCACTGCCAGCTCAGCCCGCACCTTCTCTGGGGATACCCGTTTGAGAGGATATAAAAGCTGCAAAAGCCATCAACTCTCGAGACAGGCGTGGAACGAGGAAACTGACCCAGTTCTACTTGTCCACAAGCCACGGCTTCCAAATCTGAGGTCTGTTCTCTTCTACGTTGGTCACATCCTGCGATTGGGGACCTGGCACGGCCATGCCAGTAATGACGGGGGTGTTGCTGCTACTAGAGGCCTGAATCTCCCAAATCTGAGAAGTACAGTCATCCAACCTCCTTGCCCTCTGCTTTCGTCAGCAGCTCCCGGGCTCTGGGGATGGTGAGGATTCGGGGAGCAAGTGGCCATGTGAAGGGTGGGGGTGAGGAATGGATCCCTCTGAGGGGGAGGTTCAGAGCTTGGCCGTGTCACGTGGGCTGAGTGAAGCTGGATCTCTCTGCATGAAGGGCGAGGACATCATAGTATTGCTTCACCATTGCTGCCGGGACCACATTGGCTGCCTAGATTAATATTTGTAAATGCATGAAACAAAATACACAGGACGAAAAAGAAACCATGTTTTCAGCCCAAACCGGTTTGGTGCAATGGGTAGAGTGTCGGCCTGGGGACTGAAAGGTCCCAGGTTCAATTCCGGTCGATGGCATTTATCTTGGTTGTGGGCACATCCCCAGTAGGGGGCGTGCAGGAGGCGGCTGGTCGATGTCTCTCTCTCATCGATGTTTCTAACCTTCTATCCCTCTCCCTTCCTCTCTGTAAAAAATCAATAAAATATATTTTTAAAAATATGTTTTCATATCATGGCAGATGAATGTGTGTGCTGGTTGATAAGTACATTTAAATAATAAGACAATGCATTTGAAATAAAGGCGGCATTCACTTAGATCTTATTTGTTTAAGGAGATACCTGTTTAAACAGGCTGATTCTTGGTTTGATCACGGGCAATATGACCTGTTTATCTTAGGCAATGCGCGCATGTCATGCTGGGCACTTGAGTGTTTTTTTTTTCATTTTGATGGTCGATGGGGTTGAAAAATCTTGATTCACGAAGATACACTGTCATCAATGTATTTCAAAAGTCCGCAGCTTGCTTTCCCGGAAAACCAGAATCCTGTGAAGATTTTGGAGTGAGACTCCAGGTGTGGGAATACACAACCCTGCCACTGGTGCTGAGCCACTGTGACAGGGCTGCTCAGGAGGTGACAGCGTGTCTCATGGGGACCTGCAGACAAGGACACCTAGAAGCGGTCAGGTCCCTGGCACCCTGGCCGAGGAGCGCACCAGGGACAGATGCCATGGAAAGGTCCCTGGATCCCGCAGCTCTTTGGCCCCTTGCGTGTGGCTCTTCCACAAAATACCACAGCCTGAGTCAGTCTGTTTTGAAGAAGTGGCGTTAGAAGAAGTTTAAGTTTAAAAAATGTGGCTCTCACAAGACATTTCCATGGTTGTACTGTTGATATTGGGCTCTGCTGACTAATGAGTTTGCCGACTACTGGCCCAGATGACCAGTCATGGGTCCCACTGCGCTCACAGGTGCAGCCAATACTGACGTGCAGCTGGAAGCTAACTACTAGCTTGATAACTGCAATGCCCTCTGGTCCATTTCACAGACCCCGCCCTCCCCGAACATCTTGGACGTCCGTGGATGCCACGTGGAGAGCCACTCTTCCAGCAGAGGAAGTGAGGGGCAGAGAGAACAGTCACCAGACGACACGGAGCTGGAAAAGCACCAGCGTCGGGCAGCCCTCGAGCATCCGCCCGGGGAGCACGGGCTTTCGTGAACAAGAGTATCCTCAGTGACGGCAAGATCCCCAGCCAAGTCTCCCCGACTCTCAGCTGTGCTTCGAGGGAGAGTGTTTGCAGCAGACATCGAGGAAGGGGCTGATTTCATACGTGGGTCTGTCGAGGGGGATTGTGAATCCATCCATCCGGCAAGGGACCCCTCCAGCTGCAGCAGGCTCCGAAGCAGGCAAGGAAGGCGGGCCTGCGGATTGGCAGACCCTTCAGGGCAGGCGGGGAAGAGCAGGTCACGTTGATCTTCTAGATCTCAGGGTCCTGGGGTCCCCTGCGGACAGGGGGAGGCACCTAGGAAGCTCCCAGGACCTTTGAGGGAGAAGAGGGGTGTGTGTGTGTGTGTGTGTGTGTGTGTGTGTGTGTGTGTTTTAATGCTCACCTGAGGGTATTTTTCCATTGATTTCCAAAGAGAGGGAGAGACGGAAATCATGTGAGAGGAGAAGCACATGGATTGGTTGCCTTCTGCACGTGCCCCGGGCCGGGGCGGAGCCTGCCAACGAGGCCTGTGCCTTTGATGGGAATCAAACCCGGGACTTGGGTCCACAGCGACGCTCTGTCCACGGAGCCCAGCTGGCGAGGGCTCACAGGGCCTTTGCACAGGTCAGTGCCTCGTGGGTCTGACGGTTGGGAGCTGGAGGAGGTCGGGAAGGAGCTGCACTGGCAAACCCCGCCTTCTCTGTTGCTTTTTGACTCTCCATGCGGCTCGGGCATCGGGCAGGGAGGCGAGGCCTTGCTGGGTTGTGGTGCGTGGTCACCACGGCTCAGGGTCTGTCCCTTTCGGAAGTCTGGGCGACACCGGCCGTGGCAGCCTGCACGGCGGTGGGCGCAGGAGCGCTAACGAGAGGCCGGCAGCTGAGGCCCCTCGGCCCGCCGCTCCCCTGCGTGTCTTCCCCACGCTGCACTGTAGGGTCTCCTCCGGCTCTCAGCCTCCCTTCCTTCTTGCCATTCTTCTGAATGTCAGAGTCACGACCTTTGCGGTTTATGGGCCACCAGAGACCGAACTAAATGTGTTAGCTCTGAGTCCAAACAAGTAATAGCCGGCCAATTAAATTAATAATCCATATTGTTACAATGTTTAACCACGGCTGTTTCCTCAGCGGTCTGTTTAAATCACAGCCAAGGCCTGACCTATTAAAATGAATAACGGGAATTATGAGAAACTCCATTTAATAAACACAGCGAGGAACGCGGCACAATCGGGCATGAAATATTTATCACCACTTGACACAGGGAGCTGGTGGGGGCTTGGCGATGAGATTAATGAATGTGTTTTAATTTCTGGCTCGCACGCAGGGTGGGAGGTGGACTTGGGGCCGGAGTCCCGTGGGCAGATCCCGGGGAAAACCCTCTCGCGTTGTGTTCCCGCGCCGTGCTGGGCCCCGGTAAGAGCAGGAAGGTAGGCTCCGTCGCTGTCTTTTTGGGGACCTAGTACTTGCTCAGTAAATGTTCGCAGGGTGGGTGGATGGATGGATGGATGGATGGATGGGTGGACAGATGACTAGACAGATGGACTAGTGATGGATGAAATGTTTCGATTTGACGCCTTAGTATCTACATGTTGATGAGATAGAGGACAGATAAAACACTTAGCACCGTTCCTGACACATTCTCAATCCTCAGTAGATGGCAATTGTCATTACATGTAGTTAGCAGAGCAAAGCCTGGTTAATGGACTAGAAAATCACCGCTCACACTGGGCACCTCCTGGGGGAGGGTGGGGGGCGGGCAGGGCTGCCCCGGGCCCTGACTTCCACCCTCTCCCCCATTTCTCTCTCTGTACGCCTGGCAGTCTGTTTTAGATGAGATGTTTTTCTTGGACTAGTTTTTGGCTTTTCTCTAAACAAATTGCTCCTTTCCCTTTTTTCCAAAGTTCAATGTCTTATTCCAACATCCCCCCCCCCCCAACATGTCCCGTTTTGGCCGGTGGAGCTGTATTTCAGGGAGTCGGCCCCCTTTTCCCAGACATGAGCTCTGAGCTTATGATAAGGGGTTTAGGAGATGTGGTTGCTGTAATGACAGCCTCTGCAGGTCCTGTAAGCGGGGTGGTTATTGGGGCTCTATGAACGAGACCGGAGAGCCCCCGTGGAAAAGGAGGGCTCCCCTCCTGCGAGGGCCTGCTGTCCTGGGAAGGGGAAAGCGGCCAAACATTGGGCTGACACTGGGAGGGGATAGGGGAGAGTGGGGGCATGGGAGGCCTGGCCTTGGTTTCCCCTCTGAGAACCACGGTCTCCTAGCAACCACAAAATGCCCCTCTGGTCCAGTCATCACATCCCCCAGGCCAAAATTTAATACAGTGGTACCTCGAGATACGAGTTTAATTTGTTCTGTAACCTTAAGGCGTGGGAAACTATGAGACGCTCGAGTCCGGTAAACTGGTGGGTCATGTGCAGTCGGCCGATCTGCGTGATTACTTGTATCTCAACTGTTGCTCGTATTTCAAAGAAAAATCGCTCACTCAAAGGCTCCTATCTCAAAAATCTCATGTTAGGGCACTCGTATCTCGAGGTATCACTGTACATTCATGAATGCGAGGCAGCAAGCGCAATCTTGTTTTATGTGGGAGAATCCTGAAACTGGAGACAGAAGAAGAGGACTGGGCCGAATGAAGGAGGGCAGGTGCCTGGTGTTTGGGATGATGTTGGCTGTTTTCTCTTTCGATGAGGAACAGGTGGTTCTAACCTTAGAGAAGATTGATGGGACCTCCCCCATTGCATTCAAAAGCCAAGAATGGACCCCAAAACAGGGGTGTCAATTAGACATAGGACCAACCTGGCCTGGCCGAAGTGGGGAAATCCTACATAATAAAAGGCTAATATGCAAATGATTGAACGGTGGAATGATTGGTCGCTATGATGCATGCTGACCACCAGGGGGCAGACACTGAACGTAGGAGCTGCCCCCTGGGGGTCAGTGCGCTCCCACAGGGGGAGCGCCGCTCGGCCAGAAGCCAGGCTCACAGCTGGCGAGCACAGCAGCAATGGTAGGAGCCTCTCTCCCGCCTCCATGGCAACGCTAAGGATGTCCGACTGACAGCTTAGGCCCATTAAGCTCTGTCAGTCGGACATCCCCCCCAGGGGTCCCAGACTGAGAGGGCACAGGCCAGGCTGAGGGACTCCCCTCCCCAAGTGCACGAATTTTATGCACCGGGCCTCCAGTTTGAATATGAAATAACAATAATTGCATTGAATCAAAGCACATATCAGTTCATAATGATACTTTAAAAAAGAAAAACTCATACATTTTGGAAGAGGCTAAGGAGCACATCTATTTTCTGAAAACTGGCACGTTAAAGAAGAATCAAGTCTTTGCCCGACTTTCTAGCTGGAACTATATTTCAGAATAACTGACAAAAGAAAATTCCTAGTTAGAGAAGATTTTCAACCACTCAGTGCAGAAGAATGACAGAATTAGAGTACCACGTGTTACAACCGCTGATGAAGTGACGGATCCAGGTGGTGGCCACCAACAGCACCTGAGGTCACTCAGGGACAAGCTGGTGGGAGCCGTCCTAGTGAAGGGGTGGGGCTGATGGCGCTGAGTTAATTACCCCCTCGTGTCAAGGAAGACAATGTACACAGCTCTATGTGTGGAAGAGTCTGGCCCAACTTCCAACCCAAACTGGACCCTGCTTCTAGTTCTAATAACCTACTTACAGGAAATGTTGGGGACAAATAAAAGTTCAAGAAACAGAAAAGTGGGAGGAGAAATCTACTGGTTAAAAAAAAAAAATAAGATCAGACACAAAAATGCCAAAACCGGTTTGGCTCAGTGGATAGAGCATCAGCCTGTGGAAAGGTCCCAGGTTCGATTCTGGTCGGAGGCATGTACCTTGGTTGCAGCCACATCTCCAGTGTGGGGCGTGCTGGAGGCAGCTGATTGATGTCTCTCTCTCATCGATGTTTCTGACTTTCTATCCCTCTCCCTTCCTCTCTGTAAAAAATCAATAAAATATATTAAAAAAACAAAAAAGATCAGACACAAAAAATCACTTACATGGTTCCTTTATATAAAATATCCAGAATAGGCCCTAACTGGTTTTGCTCAGTGGACAGAGCATTGGCCTGTGGACTGAAGGGTCCCAGGTTTTATTTTGGTCAAAGGCACATAACTGGGTTGTAGGCTCTATCCCCAGGAGGGAGTATGCAGGAGGTAGCCAACCAATGATTTTCTCTCATCATTGATGTTTCTATCTCTTTCTTTCTCTCTGAGATCAATAAATATATATTTTTAAAAATATATCCAGAAAGGAAAATGCATAGAGACAGGGTGTAGATTCATAATTGCCAGGGGCTGGGGGAAGGGAGGAATCCTAATGCAAATTGTCCCCTTGACCAGAAGTTCAACCAGGGGGTGTGGTTGGCTGGTCAACCACCCACGGCCCCTCCCCCCAGTTGGCCAAACCCCACCTGTGCACGAATTCATGCACTAGGCCTCTAGCGGGGAATAGTTACTTAAGAGCACAGGGTATTGTTCTGGAGTGATGAGGAAGTTTTGGGGCTAGAGAGAGGAGGCAGTAACCCAACATTGGGAACCCACCAAATGCTAGTGAATTATACACTAAGAAATGCTTAATTGTATGATGTGTGAATTTTACTTCAATTAAAAAAAAAAAGAGAGAGACTTAAGAGCATATCAGTGTGTGAACATTGTATGAATCCTCATTCAAATAAACCAACTCTTAAGAAAAGGACCGTGAATAATCAGTGATATCTGATCACTGGATACTTGCTGGTATTTTCACAGATTATTGTTATTTTTAAGTATAATGATCATATCATGGTCATGTTATTACAAAATAAAGAATCCTTTTATACTTAAAATGTCTACTGAAAATGTATAACTGACATTACTTCTGGGATTTGTTTAATTCAGTGTATCTGTCTATGTGAAGGAGGAAGAAGACGTAAGGGAAACAAGATTGGTCATGTTTTGATAAATGTTGAAGTTGGCTGTTGCCTAACCTACGGATTATCTCTCCTTTTGTTATTTTTTTAAATTCCCATACAAGAGTTCAAAAATGAATCTACAATGTTAGCCAACCAACATTTACAAAATAGTTAACCTCCCTGGTGATCAAAGAAATGCAAATGAAAATGACAAGGTACAACTCTCAACCTATCAGATTGGCAAAGATGCCGAGAATGTTAACATTCACTCTGGCAAGGAGGGAGGGGACAGGCACCCGTGCCTGCCTGGTTTGTTTGGCATGGCCTCGGTGTCACCTTACTAGAAAGCATCTTGGCAATAGGAGTAAAAAAGCCTTAAATCGGCGCATGCCTTTTGCCCCAGAAATCCTACTTCTAGTAAATTACCCAGAGAAAATGATCAAAGATATCTGGTCCGAAATGTTTATTATAGTATAATTAGACCAACTACACACCAATATGGAAATGGCTTAAAGACAAAGGAATATCCACGCATGGATCCTTGCAGCGTCATTAAAAATGATGATGCAGTTGTGTATTTAATGACATAGGTGATGTGTCGTAGATATATCAAGAATGGAGCCGAAACCGGTTTGGCTCAGTGGATAGAGCGTCGACATAGAGACTGAAAAGGTCCCAGGTTCGATTATGGTCAAGGGCACATACCTTGGTTGTGGGCACATCCCCAGTAGGGGCGTGCAGGAGGCGGCTGATTGATGTCTCTCTCTCATCGATGTTTTTGGCTTTCTATCCCTTTCCCTTCCTCTCTGTGAGAAATCAATAAAATGTATTTTTTAAAAAAAAGAATGGAGGAAAAGCAAGTTCAAAGGCTATAGGTGGTAAGATACTTTTCCTGGTTTTTAAAATATGGAAGGACAAATTGTTAACAACGATTATCTCTTGATGATGAGAACATGAATTTTTGTTTTTGCTTTTCTTATGCGCAACTTTATCTCCTCATTCACCTAAGTAAGTTTGGAGTCGTTTGGGAATTCCACGTGATGAATTCTTTTGTAATTAAAATAGCCTTTGCCTCATGAAATGACATGACATCAGGAATTCACTGCAGAGTCATTGCAGTTGGGCTCTGGATGAAACAAGTTTGGCTGTGAGTTGACAGCCTTGAAGCTGGGTGACTGGGTACCTGGGGGTTCCTTTTACTTTGTTTTCTACTCTGTATGTGTCTGGAATTTTCCATCCTGAAGTCCTGGGATTTTAATCATCTCTTTCCATATAAAATGGCATCTTGTCATCTTTGGTCTCTGACCCTCCCGTGCGCACCCCCAGAGGTCACACAGAGACCTAATACTGTCTGATATGTTGATTATTAAAATGGCTCACCTCTCCTATGGTCATAAAGGCATTAAAGTAGGAGATAATCCTCTTGTGAGATTTCCCCCACCCCTATCCCCTCCCCCGCTCCACCTCTGCCACCTTTTCTACCTACACAAGCTGCCTGGGGTTCGGGGTACAGATTTCAACCAAGAGCCTATTGGCCCGTACAAATAGACTCACAGTCTTTGCATCTTCATCAGCCTGATTCCTGCGCCACCCCCTCTGCAGTGGCCTGTCATTGTGCCCTCGTGCATCGGGCCATCTCTCTCTCTCTCAGAGGAAGCGGGTAGGAAGAGGGAGCAGTCTTGACATTCCCAGCCTGAAGATTGGTTCTCACTTGGCTACTGCCCGATGCTTTCCCACCCAGGCATGTTACACAAAATTTAAAAATGAATGGCCTTCTGGCTAGTCTCCCAGGAAAGTGGATCCTTCTCTCCCACGTTGAGTCACTTGGAGATGATTGATAGCAGCGGTCAGCAAATCATAGCCCACAGGCCAAACCTGATCCACCATCTATTTCCATCTGGCCCGCAAGCCAAGAATGGTTTGTTTTAAATAATTGAAAGAAACTCAAAAGAATAATATCTTGTGACACATAAAAATTCAATTCAGATTTCATTGTCTAATAAATAAGCCACTCTTAATTTGTTTACAGAGTGCCTATGTCTGTTTCCCCCCTACGGTGACAGAGACTTGCAGTAGAGATCATATGGCCCAGGAAGACTGACATATTTACTGTCTGTCCCTTCGGGAAAATGTTTGCTGACCTCTGGTCTATAGGCTGGAGGTTCTCCTGACTATCTTTTTTTTTTTTTTTTTAATATGTGTGTATTGATTTCAGAGAGAAAAGAAGAGAGATAGAAACATCAATGATGAGAGAGAATCATTGATTGGCTGCCTCCTGCACACTCCTCTCTGGAGATTGAGCCCACAACCCAGGCATGGGCCTTGATGGAGTCTTAACTACTCGTGATTCCCTCTTGTCTAATAGAGCTGAACTGCAATGCCCTATATTGCCAGTAGGTGATGCTGTCCTCCACACAGACAGCCTAAAAATAGACAGCTTGGAGGCTTCGGTTTTAGAGCATTCATTTACCCATTCAACAGAGATTTAATGAATGCCATCTTTGTGCAGCACCTAGTTGTAAGTTCTGGATTGACAGCAGCACGCAAAACAGGCAAGAATCTCTGCTTTCTTGAAGTGGAGGTTCTGCTGAAGAAAGATGGCCACAGACAAGATGAATAATAGCACCCTGTATGCTGAGTGGCAGTGAAATGCTCTAGAGCAGTGGTTCTCAACCTTCCTAATGCTGTGACCCTTTAATACATTTCCTCATGTTGTGGTGACCCCCAACCATAAAATTATCTTCATTGCTACTTCATCACTATAATTTTGCTACTGTTATGAATCGTAATATAAATATCTGTGTTTTCTGATAGTCTTAAGCGACCCTTGTGAAAGGGTCATTTGACCCCTAAAGGGGTCTCGACACACAGGTTGAGAACCGCTGCTCTAGAGAAAAACAAAGCCGACAGGAGATACGGAGGAGCGGGGAAGGTGAGAGTAGCCATTTTAAAGTGGGTTAGGAAAGACTCCATTACCAAAGTAACATTTGAGTCAAAAAGGAGGTGAAAGAGCTGCTTCTAATATTCCCTTCCATAGCCAGGGGCATTGTCGGGACCAGGAAATTAACCCCGGCGTGATGCTGTCCACTAAACTGCAGGCTTGTTTCCATGTCCCCCGTTTCCCCACGAATGGCCTTTCCTCTGTCCCAGGATCCCGGATCCCACATGATACTTAGCCAGCACGTCCTCTTAGTCCCCTCCGATCTGCGACACTTTCTCCACCTCTCCTCCATTTGATGACGTTGATACCTTTAAAAAGCAGTGCTCCGTGTTTTTGTAGAATGCCCCTCCATCGGGGGTTGACGGGTGTCCTCTCCTGACTACACTGAGGTGAGAGAGGTGATGCGTCTTTCTTATTGCCTCGTATCAGAGGCATGTGACCTCCATCTGTCTAACTCCTCCTGAGGTTGACTTTGACATTCACCTCAGTTAAGGTGACGTCTGTGAGGTTTCTCTGCTCTCAGGTTAACGCCTTTTCCTTCCATTCTCTGTTCCTCAGAGTCGGTCCGGCCCACATTCAAAGTCAGGAGAGCTGAGCTTTCCAGAGGGAGAAACGCCTGAGCTTTGAAAAACGCACAGCGCGCTTGGGCAGGGCTGCAGGCGCAGGGAGGGCCCGGGGCCTGCCCACTGACTCGCTGGTGACCTTGGATGAGTCACTCCGGCTCTCAGATCTGGGATTCCCCTCCCTCTTATAAAACCCGGGATGGCATGCCTGCCCCACAGCGGCCTTCGGGAGCCTCGGGAGGGTAGCGCTTTGAGCTGCAGGAGTACAGATCGGATGGGGGACAAAGGGCGCTTGTTCGTAACAGCCGGGGTCCTCTTCCTTGTCTGTCAGCATTCCCTAACCTGAGCCCGGCACCCCCACAGCAGGAGCACCCTCTAAAAGTGATGAGGCCATGGCTATTTTTAGACAGTGGCCTCATGTTATGAACATGCTAACGAGGGCTTGGTGCAGAAGGAAATACTTGAGGGAAATACTTTTGTGAGCGGAGCATTATTTAGTAAAGCGAAGAAGGTCCCCGAGTTAGCCTTCTGGGTATCAAGTCACCTGTCACTTGTTGGATTCGGTTTCCAGCCCACGATGGCCAGCAATCCCTTCCAAAGTACACACCGCCTTCATGCAAATGCTGTCCAACAGACAGATGTTTTCTGCATTGATGATGATGAATTACGCTAAGATTGTCAATTAAAGTAATTATGTCAGTCCCTTGGAGGTTGACTTCGCCAACCCGGATTTCTGACACTTGACAGTAGGGAGAACTCAACCCCCGAAGGATTGCTGTTGGATGCTTTCAGTTGAGATGTGTGTGCATGTCGGGGGTGTCTGTGTGTGTGTGTGTGTGCGTGTGCGTGTGTGTGTAAGGGAATACAGTGGTACCTCGAGATATGAGTTTAATTCGTTCTGTAACCTTGAGGAGTGGGAAACTATGAGACACTCGAGTCTTGGTAAACTGGTGGGTCGTGTGCAGCTGGCTGATCCACGTCATTACTCCTATCTCAAATGTTGCTTGTATTTCAAAGCAAAAATTGCTCGCTCGACGGCTGGTATCTCAAAAATCTCATATGTTAGGGCACTCGTATCTCGAGGTACCACTGTACTGTGTGTTTCTGGAGAAGGTGTATCTCCTGGAACTAGATGGCTTTTCCATTTCCTTGGAAACCACGCCGTTCTATCTGGGCCACCAGGATTGGGCACACGGGCTCTGCCCTGCACAACTCAAGGACATCCTTCACATGGGCTCTGGTGCCGATGGCGCCCCCTGTCTGCCACAAAGAAAGCATTGCCAAACTCACCAGTCACACACCCAGGGCCCGGTGCTCTGATGGGCCTAGAGCAGGGTGACATAGAGCAGGAATGCCATTGGGCCCAGACTTTGATGTCATCTCCAGAAGTCACTCCACCATTACTGAGGTTCTGAGGCAAGCTGAAAGAAGTCCTTCATCCTGCCCCTTTTCCTTGTGGTCATGAGGACCAGACAGCCCAGATGGCACTTAGTAAGACCCCTTACCCATCCTCTGAGGGTCTGGAGAAGGGGACATTGACCTGGCTCGTGTTGGGGGAAGGGTGTCAAGTGTTGCTTTGTCAAATGGAAAGAGTTAGAATAGACACGAATGGCTAGTAGACTTCTGGCATTTTCTTCATTTTATCGAAAAGAACATCAAAAATGGAAGCCACTCTCAGAGAGGCTCAGGCCAAAAGCCAGCCTCACTATCCCGGCTTCTTGCTCTGAGAGCCGACTGTGCTCTAGTCTCTCTGCTCAGACCCAGGAGGCCTGGCCTTTAGGAGACCCTCCGTGCATCCCGTCTGCTTCCTCCCCTCCCCCTCTCCTCTGCCAGGTGAGGACCCCCAGGGGGGACCCAGGCCCCACACCCGTGCTTCCACGTTTCCTATTTATATGGGAAGTGGCTTGCATTTTCCTGGTTAGGGGCAGATCTGCTTTTTGCTGTTAATGAGTTTGTGACCGCAACAGAGAGAAAATAGAAAACAAAGTGGCCTCCAGAATGGGCCGAGCTTGAAATCCATCTTGAACCCCGTCCTCTGCCTTCCCCAAAGGGGCTCCTTCCCTCCGAATGCAGAAGTCGAGCTAAAATGCTGTCCTAGTGACCCTCCCGCAAACCCCAACCCATCTGATGGGTCTGGACAAAGAAAATGAGGAAATTGGCTGAGCAGCGTGGCTCAGCTCTTCAACTTCTCCCACCCCTTCGCCCTCTCGTAGAGGAGACTCAGACTTCTCACCCATGGGTGATCCTCCCTCCCTCCCTTTCAAACAGCCCCTCGCGTCCCCCGTGCAAATCTTAGCTGCCTCCTAATCGCCCACTTTTGGACACGGATGTTCTGATCTGATATTATGAAATGGAAAGTGGCCGCTTTCTAATCTAGCGAGAGGCAGGGCATTTGTAACAGCCAGAATCAAAGGCCTGGTCTCTTCTGTTCCTAATTATCAATAGTGTTTTAGAATCTTATTAATATTGATACTCAGTATACGGCAGATCTGTTACGGCGTAATGTATGTGGAAGATAATTAACGAGATCCGAGGCAGATCAATCGCCCATTTGACAGCCAACGGTGTGTGGCTTATAAATTATACATATTCTAGGTATTGCTCAAAATGTTGAAAGTTGCCGGCCGATCCTCCGGCTCCAGCGCTGGGGGAAGGCATGAACCTGGAGGTACGGTCCCCAGCCTATTGGAGCCTCCCGCGCACACCCAGGACGCGCTCCTCCTGACAAATCAAAGCCTCCTGCTCGCCGCCCGGATCCACGCACCGCCGAGAAGCACCTCTCCTCCTTGTAAAGTGCGGGAAAACAAAAGGCGAGATCTTGTAAAAGGGATGATTAATGAAAGGAAGGAAATTCGCCTTTTGATTTCTGGAAGGAGGTAACAGTTGAACGTCTCCAACGGCAGCACTGGTCTTTCCTGCTGGCACCTGTCTGTACCGGGGAGGCAGCTGGTTACAGTCAACACGAGGAATAATCCCGACGAAGGTGTGTATTTGGGGAGGTTGAAGAGCTTAATAGTGCCTGTCAAGTACAGCGTGTGTGCATGTGTGTGTACATGTGTGCACATGTCTGTGCATGTGCGTGTGTTTGCACATTTGTATTGTGAGGGCAGTGGACATTATTTTTTTCTCTCAGATGGCATCTCTTTAGGGACATCCCCTCCTCCATTCTAAATACAGCGGTGCCTCAAGATACGAGTGCCCTAACATACGAGTTTTTTGAGATACGAGCCATAGAGCGAGCAATTTTTGCTTTGAAATACGAGCAACATTTGAGATAGGAGTAATCGCGCAGATCTGCCGGCTGCACATGACCCACCAGTTTATGGCGACTCGAGTGTCTCATAGTTTCCCACGCCTCAAGGTTAAGGAATGAATTAAACTCATATCTCGAGGTACCACCATAATCCCATTCAGTCCACAGGATTCAGATGGGGCTGACCCTACCCTGGCCCTAAGGGCAGGCACATGACCCAAACTGGCCAATCAGAGCCCTGCTCAGGATTTATGTTTTAGAGCCATGGGAAAAGATGGTGTCATTTCCTACCAGGGTCTTAAGCAGAAGGGCAGAGGCCTCGGACCGCTGACAGTCACTTTGCCACAAAGGCTGGGAAGACGCCAGCCAGAGGAAAGCACGACCAAACCGAGAAGGGAACAGAGTCCTGCCAGTTACCGCTGGAACCCTGGACCAGCCGTGCCTGGCATTCACTCTTGGATCACAGTCATTTCCTTTGCTGCTCTGAATTTGGTTTCTGTCCCGTCGCTGATGAGATTCTAGCTAACACACGAAATTAAGGCAAGCTTTGGGGCCCTCTTCTCCTCTTCACATTGCAGATGAGAAAGCTAAGCAAGACCTTGGGGTTCAATAAAGAAGGATGAACAATGAAAAGATAGGGTTCAGCAGGCTTATCAAGGCAGCGGGCCTTGATGAAGACACTTGAACCCGGTGCTGACCCTTTCAGAACCTCTTAGCGTCCATCAGGTTTCCCTGGAGAGACCGTGCGTTCTGCTACAGAGCGGAGAGCCCCCCTCAGAGGCGCATGGGGTCCCACTGAGCCTCCAGAGCAACCGTGTCGAGCTTGGGGGGCGCATTTCACCACTCCGGAGGGATCTGGCTCCGGGAGCCCAGACAGAGCGTGGGATTTGTGAAGGGTCATTGTGAGGACACGGAGGGATGTTGAGGTACCCCATACATGGCGGTGTCAGGTTCACAGTGGAATGGCCATGATGATACCATCATAGTTGCTAGCCAGGTGCCAAGAGCAATGTTAAGGTCAAAGCCACAGAGAGAGGGGAGTGTGCTGCCAGCCTCCCAGACCCTGGGCACCGAGTAGAAAAGGGACCCACTTTGCGGGCATGAATGAGAAAAACGGTGCACCCTCCCCTCCCCCTTCGCCCCCCTCCCCCCGGGCAGAAGAGTCCGCCGCAGAGCGCAGGGCTTGGAGAGAGAAGCTCCGGCAGGATTTTCACCTCGTGTCCCCAGCTGACACCCTGTGGGGTATGCACACTGGACAACAGGATGTGGCTGCGCTGAGCAGAGACTACCCGATCCATCGGCTGCTCTTCCTGTCGCCTGTCACACAGCCCAGGACGTGCGTGCCGTGGCCCCGGGGATGCTCAGGGAGACGGGGCTGCTTCCAAGCCTGTCCATGTACTTCTGCTGCCCTAGCCGGCTTTCATGACGACCGTGGTTCACCGGGTCTGTACCCATGACACTGCGATCCTGCAACTTAATTTAAAAGTGTGGAACTAGCCAAAACCGGTTTGGCTCAGTGGATAGAGTGTTGACCTGTGGACTTGAAGGTCCCAGGTTCGATTCCGGTCAAGGGCACGTACCTTGGTCCCCTTTGGGGGTTGTGCAGGAGGCGTCTGATCGATGTCTCTTTCTTATCGATGTTTTTGACTCTATCTCTCTCCTTTCTTCTCTGTGAAAAATCAATAAAATATATATTTTTAAAAAGTGTGGAACTAGTGCCATGGGAGTAAGGAGAAAGAGTGCTGGGTGGCTATGAAAACTGAACGAATGCTTTGGAAAGATGAAGGCAAGTTGCTAGAAGAGGAAGAAAGATTCAGAAATCTTTTGATGGAAATGCGTGGTGTTTTGTTGTTGTTGTTTTATTGTTTTAATCCTCACCCAAAGAGTGAGGATATTTTTTTTCCATTGATTTTTAGAGAGAGTAAGGGAAGGAGGGGTGGAGGAGAGAAACATTGAGATGTGAGCGAGGCATATGGATTGGTTGTCTCCCACCTGACCCGCAACAAGGGCCAGGGATTGAATCTGCAAATGAAGTATGTGCCCTTGACTGGGAATCGAACCCACAACCCTTTGGTCCTCAGACTGACACTCTGAGCAAAACCAGCCAGGGCTGGAAATGCATGGTTTTATCCAGCTGTGTAAAAATATATATGCAATTCTTTTAAAAAAAAATCATTGAATTGCGCACTGTCACTAGAATGCATTTATTAGATGTGAATTATTTCTCCATAAAATTGATAAGAAAAATATTAAGTGCCAGTGAGAGGATAGGAAAGAGCAGGGGAAAGATAACAGAAAATTCCTCCAAGAGTCTTGCATTCTGATTATTCCACGAATGTCTTTGAGAGCTCACCGTGGGATCTTCCCGTGAAGAAACGCACAACTGGAAGCTGTGAATGGTGTGTGGTTGGCTTAGGCAAGAGAGAGAAGCTAGAGCTGCCAAGAGCAGACCTAGAGCCTGAGAAAAGCCTTGGTTCTACATCAAAAGGCTGGCAGAGAAAAGGCGCATTTATCATGTTGAAACCTTCCAAAGTGTTTAAACT
This sequence comes from Lasiurus borealis, assembly GCA_004026805.1. Classification (NCBI taxonomy): domain Eukaryota; kingdom Metazoa; phylum Chordata; class Mammalia; order Chiroptera; family Vespertilionidae; genus Lasiurus; species Lasiurus borealis. The sequence goes on from PVJN01020458.1 coordinate 35,781, forward strand.
TTGCAAGCATTGTTTGAGAACAATTCCCTCTGTTAGCTGACTTCTTTTCGTGATCAGCTACCAACTTCTGGCCAGATCTTACAGCGAGGCTTCCCCAGGGGTCTTCTCAGCCTGAAGATCGCCGACACAATCCCCCAAGCGTGCAGTGCCGCCATCTTTCCATAAACCCAGCACAATCTGCATTTC
>PVJN01020459.1:0-35914 GCA_004026805.1 Lasiurus borealis
CTTGGTAAAGTGGCCTAATGTAGTAGGTGTCCTGTAGAGTCCCATGGCACAGACTTCTTGTTCACCCAAGCTGGGCATTCCAGGTGTGCCTCCTGCCATGTGGGCTTTGTCTTTTTCCATCACATGTGGGTGTGGGACCAGGCCATTTTGTGTCTCTGTCCCTCCTACCAGTGGCTATCTTTGATTTCAGGTCTTCTGTTCAGCTAGATTTCAGAAGGTTTCAGTTAGATTGTTCTATAGTCTAGTTGTATTTTTCATATGTTTGTGGGAGGATGCAAATATTGCATTTATCTATGCCACCATCCTGAGCAGAAGCTCTAAATTCTGTCTTTAAGCCTTTTGGCTGGAGTCTTCTGGCTGGAGTACTCAGCGGCCAGGAAGTCAGACAAGTCTCATTTGTTGTTTTTTCTCCCTAGTGTCCAACAAGCACCCATTCGTGGACAGCAATCTTCTCTACCAGTTCAGAATGAACTTCCGGCGGAGGCGAAGACTCATGGAGCTGCTCAATGAAAAATCCCCTTCCCAGGAAACACATGACAGTCCCTTCTGCCTGAGAAAGCAGAGCCACGACAACCGGAAATCTACAAGTTTTATGTCAGGTAGGTCAGTTCCATTGTTAAGTCAATCACATGGTTTTGTCTTTTGAGAAATAATATAGTAATAACTCCCCTTTGTGAAATTCTGTGCTGTAGCAAATTTTTATTTATTCATAACCAAGAAATATGCAAAAGAAAACAATAGCCAAATTGTTCCTGAGGAGTCAAATTAGATGATCACGAAGTCTGTTTTATTAAATTATGTATTTGAATTATAGAAGAACTCTGAAGAGCTGAAACCTATATGTTCATGTTGACCAATGTCACCCCAATAAATTTAATAAGAAAAGAACACCTCTTCAAGCTGTCACATCTTATTTACTTTTTACTTACAAACAATTGTTATAATTAGTTATACAGTGTTCTAAGTTACAACATTGAAAAGCCATATATTTTAAGGATCAATGAAGACTTCTGAGGGCATATGCAACTAAAAGGCAACTGGTTATCAATTAATTATGAAAGGGTGAGCTCATAATGCACAATAGCCTGGGATATTACATGTATGATTCAACAGTCTCCTGTTGATAGTTAAGCCTGACAGAAATGATGGTGACTGATGTTCTCAAAGATAATCGCATTCATCCAGAAGAGGTTAGCCTGATGTGTAAGAGGCAGAGGAGCTTAAACGGGTATCAGCTCCTCTGAAAACTTGTCATTGACTGTGTTTGGCCTAAGGTCTGAATGCTCTGAGCTTAACTTGAGGGAAAAACGTCCATGGGTGTCTTGGCTGTATATAGGGAGTGATGATGAGAATGTGTGCAACTGTATTGAGAATTTTCTGTGTCCCTGTCAGTGAGTCAAGCTTGATTGCTCATTTAATTCTTCTTAATTTAATATATTTTATTGATTTTTTTACAGAGAAGAAAGGAGAGGGATAGAGAGTTAGAAATATCGACAAGAGAGAAACATCAATCAGCTGCCTCCTGCACACTTATTACTGGGGATATGCCCGAAACCAAGGTACATGCCCTTGACCGGAATCGAAGCTGAGACCCTTCAGTCCACAGGCTGACGCTCTATCCACTGAGCCAAACTGGTTAGGGCTGCTCATTTAATTCTCACAATAACTTGAAGAGGGAAGACTTTTCTTCTTCCCATTTTATGGGTGCCCTACAGCATGGTCTTCTGTAAATTCAGAATAATTATTCACATTCTCACTGGTGCTAAGTTTTGTCTGTTTTTTTTTTTTTTTTAATGGGCCCAGCAGAGTAAGTAATGATGATGAGAAGGAGGACATAGTAACCATGGCTACCATAAAAACAGCTTTTATTTTGTGCTTCTCACGTGCCAGGCACTGAGCTGCATTCTCTCCATGGCTTTGTTCATTCATCATACATACCTGGCTCTCCTCTCCCTTGAGAGCCAGCCAACTTCATGGCAGAGAGAGCCAGATCAGATCATTGAAGTCTCTGTCTCACATACACTTTCAAAGCCTAAATGTGTGCTGTGTATTTTAGTCTCCTTTTCCATGGCTCGGGGTGATTCATGATTTCATATGAAAGCAGGAGGCATTTATCAGTACTGTTAATTGGTTAAGTGTATATCAACACTTAATTTACTTTCCTTCCAGGGACTGCTCAGCATGGGTTTAGTGGTTCTTGAAATAATATTTTATGTAGCTGAGTACTTGCACATACATTATGTAATCCAATCCTTGATATATTATTATTATCACTTTATATTTGGGTAAATGAGGCTCGGAGAACTGAAGGAAATAGCCACAAGTTATGCAGTTGGTAAATGGTGGAGTTGCTACTCAAATCCTTGCTCTTCTTACTCTGAAGCCAGAATGCTTTCCCTGGCACAGGTAACTGGCCTCTGTATCTGGTGGCTGAAAGCCCAAGTGCTCTAGGGAACCACCCCCCTCAGTGACTTTGTGTTTTCCCACCCGTAGTCAGCCCCAGCAAGGAGATCAAGATTGTGTCTGCCGTGAGGAGAAGCAGCATGAGCAGCTGTGGCAGCAGTGGCTACTTCAGCAGCAGCCCCACCCTCAGCAGCAGCCCCCCTGTGCTCTGCAACCCCAAGTCTGGTGAGTGGTTGAAAGGCAGTCTCCATTCTGACTATGACCTGGGGGACTTGGACAGATGTGTGGGCTGGGTTCTCTGGGAAGCAGATTCTCAGACTGAGGGAGACTAGAACGTGGGGATCTTATTATCATGTGTTCTTAGGGTCAAGAACTCTTGATTGGAAAGGAGGGACATAGGGCTGGGTAGAGGAAAAAAGAGCTGCAAGCTAATCCCAAGGAGACCTCTGGATTTGGGGTAGTCCTTCAAAAGTTGTCCAAATTTCAGGTGAGATGGCCAGGCCTTTGTACCTTTATATTGATTAGTCATTCAGTGTTGGCTGCCCCTGGGAAGAGGGTGTGACCTTGAGCAAGAGAGATAGTTGCAAAAACAATTGAGAGCATTGGCATCTGAGGGCTGTCTGCCATTGGCAGTCCTGGTAGCTGGGAGGAGTCCCTCAGACAGTCCTGAAGGAGGGTTTGAACAGCATATCAGTATTCCCCAGACTGCAACTGATGCAAAGATCTGTGGGTTCCCAGCATCCCTAAGGAAAAAGCATGGTCTATGCAAACCCAACTGTACCTCTAATTGATTCTTGGTGCCTGGTGGTTTCCAACTCTATTTATCAACCTCTTGGACTTTACATTACAGAAAAAAAAAAAAGCATAAATATAGTTGATAAGCCTTGGCTGGGTACTCAGTTGGTTAGAGCAGTGGTCGGCAAACTCATTAGTCAACAGATCCTCATGTGGCTCATGAGCCACAGTTTGCCGACCACTGGGTTAGAGCATTGTACCAATAAGCCAAGTGTAGGCTTGATCTTTGGTCAGGGTACATAAAAGAATCAATCAATGAAAGCATAAATAAGTGGAATAATAAATCAATGTTTCTATAAATAAACAAACAAATAATATATTTTTTAAAATATTTTTTAAGAACTTGGACTTAGAAACAATCTTCCCTTGACCTAATTAGTTCTTCAGTCCCACAGGAGCCATTGATACTACTGCCTTCTCATGGCCCTTAACTCACCTGCTTCCCAGGATTAGATTGCATGTCCTTCATGATAATCATTGCCTTGAAATACCCTCAACTCTACTTGTTTAGTGCTCTTTCTATCCTAGTTCAATATATTCTCTTTGTTCGTGTTTCCTTATCATCAGATATAAGGGATACAAAGATGAGAGGTCATGGGCCCTACCCTTAGTGAATACATCTCTTTAGAAGGAAAAAGAAATCATTATGTATTAGTGAGAATAAGGACAAATATATGTTGTTAGAAGGACTTAAAGAGAAAACTCTGTCATCTAATGCTATTATGTAGGCAATTGGGCATATAAAAATATACTTTATTGATTTTGAGAGAGAGAGGAAGGGAAAGATGCAATGTGCAATGTAAATGCAGAACATTGATTAGCTGCCCCCTGCATGCCCCTTACCAGGAATTAAGCCCGTAACCCAGGCATGTGCCCTGACCTGGAATCAAACCAGCAACCTTTCGGTGCATAGGATGATACCCAACCAAGTGAGCCACACTGGCCAGGGCGGGTATTTTTTTTTTTTAATCTAACCTCTCCCCCTCCCCCACTCAGCCTTTGGGAGCATTAGCTCTAAGAATAAAGTTGTAACTTATAAGGGAGTGAAGAAACTTGCTTTCACACTGACTCTCACTGGGAAATTAGGGAGCACTCATATATTACTGGGTTTTTCAGTTAATGGAGCATTTCTGCTAATGTAGACTCAGAAAGGAGAACTATATTATTAGAAATAGAATATTTGAAGTTCTGATAGAAATCTGACAGTTATCCTCAAAGTTAGAAGCAAAAGATTTCCTTTTAGGAATGGGTCAGTTGTGCTAAGTCATTTTACATGTTTCTTAGTGCACAAAATAGTGGAATATGAATGAAGTGTTAATTGCCTAAATCAGTGGTCTGCAAACTGTGGCTCACGAGCCACGGTTTGCCGCTCTATTGACTAATGAGTTTACCGACCTCTGGCCTAAATCAACCTATCTTTCCTGAGCCGGTTTGTATTGTCTCCTCTTTTTCTTTACTCCTTGGCTCAAAGGGAAGAGTTTGCTGATATGAAAAGTGTCTTTAGGGAGAAGAGCTGTCAGAACTTATTGTGGTTCTTAATTCCTACCTCTTATCCATATTCTGACAAGCTTCTACTGGCCTTCACAGTAAGGCATTTAAAATTAGTCATTATAATATATACATCAATATTGTATATAAGTGCCTTAAGCCAGAGGGGAAAAGGAAATGCTACAGATATTACTGTAAATGGTATCATTATGATGAGTAAATAAAATTTAAAGGATATGAAAAGAGAAAGCCAAAAGATAATTCCCTAAGCTTCTAGGTTTTTATATTTTCCAACAGAAGAAAAAGATAAACTATGTCAAAAGACAAGAAATAACAGTTGTTGGTGAAGACATGAAGAAAAGGGAACCCTTGTGCACTTTGGTGGGACTGTGTATTAGAACAAGCACCATGGAAAACAGTAGAGAGGTTCCTCAAATAATTAAAAGTAGAGTTACCATTTGATCTAACCAGTTCTTTTTCTGGGAATTTATCTGAAAGAAACAAAAATACTACCTTGAAAAGGTATCTACACCCCCATGCTTATAGCACCATTATTTATAATAGTCAAGACATGGAAACTATCTGAGTGTCCATCAATAGATAGATGAATGTATAAAGAAGTTGTTATATATATATATATATATATATATATATATATATATATATATACACACACACACACACTAAAGTCCTGGTGCATGAAAATTCATGCACTGGAGTGAGTGTCCCTCAGCCCGGCCAGCCCCCTGTCACAGTTTGGGAGTCCCCAAGGCAGGAGGTGACCCAGTGATCAGGGGAAGGCAATGCCTCCATCACACCTCTGCTGTTGCCACTGTGGGCAGCACAAGCCTCAGCCAGCCCTGGTTACCTGAGTTTCAGGCAGCCCTGGGCGGCTAGGGGGCTGAGGAGACTGGGCACCACCATCTTTGAGGGCAAGGCAGTCAATTAGCATATTCCTTTCTTATTGGCTGTGGCACTGCCATCTTTGAGGGTGGGGCAATCAATTAGCATATTCCCTCTTTATTAGATAGGATGTATATAAATATATATGTATATGAATATATATGAAATTTATATAATATTTATGTAAATTATGTAATATATATATATAAATGTTATTTAGCCATAAAAAAGAAGTCCTGCCTTCTGCAATAACAAGGATAGTATTATACTAAGTGGGAGAAGTCAAACAGAGAAAGACAAAAATACTATGTGATCTTACTTATATGTGGAATCTAGAAAACAAACTCATAGGTATAGGGAACAGATTAGTGGTTGCCAGAGATGGGGATGAGGTGAGCAAAATGGGAGAAGGTGATCAAAAGGTACAAACTTCTAGTCATAAAATAAATAAGTACTGGGGATATAATGTACAGCATAGTGACTATAGTTCATAGCATTGTATTGTGGATTTGAAAATTGCTAGGAGAGTAGGTCTTAAAAGTTCTCAACACAAGAAATTAATACCTGTTACTGTGTGTGGGGATGGATGTTAGCCCACTCCTTAGCCTCCTCCTTGTTTCCCTTTACCTGCTCCATTTCTTCTTTTTTCCGTAGCTCTGCAAGTTAAGTGTGGGCTTATTTATGTTTGCCAATATTTTCTGTCTTTACTCAGCTAGAGTATAACTGTGAGGCAGGGGTATTTCTTTCCCCCTTTGGTCCCCTGACGCTCACACATGAGGCATTCAGTTAAGTATATGCTGAATGAATGAAGGGTGCACCTTGATTTTGTGTCTGTCTTACAGTGTTAAAGAGGCCCGTCACTTCTGAGGAACTCCTGACTCCCGGAGCACCGTATGCCAGGAAGACATTCACAGTAGGCTCATTATTTGGTTTTTCTCCTGTGCTGCTTGTTTTTCTGGGCCATGTCAACATGTCAGTGTGCCAGAGCGTATTTTTACAGATGGAATGGAAGGACCTCTTAATTTTCCTTTTTGTTTTTGGCATAATTATAATAGAGAGCTTTCTTGATCCTTTAGGCACTAAAATGACATGATGTATTATTAACACAGCATTTTAAACTCCCTTTGATGTGTCCTTAAAAAAGGCTTTCTATTGTGTAATGTAATTACAGAGTTTAGGACAAATGATAGTACAATAGTCAATAATTTCTTCTGGATTACAATTAGTTCTACTTAAATTGTTTAAGACATTAGGGAGTCTTTAGAGAAAGAAAACTGTGGTATAAATTGTTCTACAATAAGGAGTGGTGCTTTTGACCATATTAACATGTCTTAAGCTTGTATAGCACCTGACTGGGGGGGCACTGGGTACCTGTGAGCATTTCCTGACCACCTGTCCCTTCTTGGAGGTCCCTCAGCCTTCCTCCCACTCCTGCTTGATAGCACCTCACCCCTGGCCTCTTCCTTCAGTCTCTTCACATCTCCATCAACTGCCTCTTTTAAATACTTCTCCTTTTCTAACTTTTGTTTTATGGACTCAGGGAGGAAAAGATCTTTGCACACTCATTTACACTCCAATATCTGTCAAGGACTACTTCCCATTCTGGGCACTGAGAAGCTAAAATAGGATGGTCCCAGTCATAGCCAGTCAATATGAAAACACACTGCTAATACGTCTGCCTCAAGGGAAAAGTTAAACTGCATTTGGGGATGAAACTATGTATTCTGAACTAATAACAGAAAACCCTAAAATCAATCATGTAACTAAAAGTCTTTTTGAGAATATGCACAGTAATTTCATTGGTTTCCCTGCCTTTCCTCAACATCTAGCATTCAAGAGACAATTGATTGCATTTTTAAAAAATATATGTATTTTTATTGATTTCAGAGAGGATGGAAGAGGGAGAGAGAGTGAGAAATATGGAGAGAATCATTGATCGACTGCCTCCTGCATGTCCCCTACTGGGGATCGAGTCAGCAACCTGGGCCAGGTGTCCTGAGTGGGAGTGGAACTGTGACCTCCTGGTTCACAGGTCAATGCTTAATCACTGAGCTTTGCCAGCCAGGCTTTTAAAGTATTTTTGTTTGTTTGTTTTAAATTTTGTTTTGTTTTTGTCTTATTCATGATTTTTTAACTATTATTTTTTAAAATCTTTATTGTTGAAAGTATTACATATGGTCCCTTTTCCCCTCCATTGGCCCTCTCCAACCTGTCCCCGTCCCCGGTGGTTTTAAATATCCATGCCAGCCTTACTAGAAATTGATTGTGAATGTGTTTCATCTGTACTTTAGTCAAAGTCTGCCCTGGGACTTAACTGCCATTTCCAACAACGATTCTATAGGAAAAGGTACCCTCTGGCTTCAAACAACTTTTAGACCAGCATCTGCTTGTAAATTGTGAGCTTTGTGGACCCTTTCACTTTCTTTTGTTGGTAGAAAATTGTGTTTCAGGAATGCCAAGACTCTTCCTATTTTTTACCATTAGTAATTTAAATTACTATTTTATACTACAGTGACATAGATCATCAAGAAAGTATCATTTGAATTTAGGGGGAAAGAGCAGTCAAAATTGGATCTGGAGAGAAGATTCAAGCATGTATTTAAAACCTTCTAACCTTCCTATCTGATGAAATTGTATAGCAGCCTGAGAGACAGAAGCAACCTGCCCGGTATTTAGTGATCGGTGCCCTTACAGAAACTATCTTCTGCCAAACAAGTGTTTTCCAACCACAGTCTCCGCATCGATATGCCTGTGTTTATAACAGAAGCAGAGTGTTCCTTCCCCTCCCCACAGGGTAGAGATGAGACAGAAGAGATCTGCCACTGCTTGCACTGGGCTGGCTCTCTCTCTCTGGGAAGGTCAGGAGAATTGCCAGAGGCCGTCTGCTGATTGCTCACTGCGGTTTTCCTCTCCAGATTGTTGGTGACGCTGTTGGCTGGGGCTTTGTGGTGCGAGGAAGCAAGCCATGCCACATCCAGGCCGTGGACCCCAGCGGCCCTGCGGCCGCGGCAGGAATGAAGGTGGGAATACCTCTCACTTTATTTTATTGCTGGTGCCATCTGTATGTACTTTGTCACCCTAAGTGTTTGGTCCCATTTTTTTTTTCAAGTTTCCCTTTCCCTTTCTGAATGGGGTTGAAATGAAGCCCAAAGGGTCAGATGTAGCAACTAGGAGGGAAAGTTTTCCTGTCCCTCTCTCTGTGCCTCCTGGGTCTCCAAACCTTCCTTGGTTTTTCACATTTCTTTCCTTAACCAACACAGAGCTTGAAAAAGATGTTTCTTTTTGCATAAATCTTATCTAATAACTGTCCTATACGAAGTCTGTTCCTGTGGGAAGAGAGCTGGATTCACAATTTGGCTCTGCTGAGTGCTAGCTCCTTGACGTGGAATAAATTCCGTAACATCGCAGAGCCGGTTCCTCCTGTCTGGAATGATGACCACATTCTTTCTGCAGTTGTAGGGATTAAATGTGTAGAAACTCTAGATGAAGCACAAAGAACTGCACAAACATAAAAAAGAAAATTGAACGAATTGTGTAAGGTTATTTGAAAATAATTTTTACATGTCTTTAGTACAAAACTAGTGCATACATAGTCAAGAAATTTTGGAAAAATACAGTCAAGCAGGAAAAAAATATAATCGCCTATAATCTTTCCTAACTCAGAGACCACCACCGTTAAATTTTAAGCAACTTTATTGAAGTATAATTAACATGCAGTAAAGTGTAGCACTTTAACATATTGATTTATATGCTTCCAGACTTCTTGTATGAATGCATATATATGTACATATATATGTATATATATGTATACTCATATACACACACGTACATAAATTGTTTTTTATTTTTACCAAAATATGCTATAAGAGGATGTTGAGTGCATTGGCTTTCTGCTTCAAAACACCTTTATCTAGCATAGTGGTTTCTTCTGTCACTTGCGAGACATTCCTCAGAGGACATTTATCTGGTGATTATCTGGGCTATGGAAGGTTGCACAAGGCTTGAGGGCTGCAGTCATTCCTCTGCTCATTTCTTCACCACTTTCATCCTCTCCCATCAATCCTTTCCCCCCAAGCAGTAAACCAGTGATGCAACAGGCACGGCTTGGATCTGCACAGCTCTAATTTCCAGCACCTTCCCTCTGGCACTGCTTTTCCCGCTGGAAAGGAAAGGTGGACGCAGAGACTGGCTCCCTGGAGCACAGAGCCCGGATTCCCACCAGTCTGGGTAATCAGAGCTGTTTTGCTTAGGGGTTGACTCTGCCCCCCCGCCCCCCAATTTGAACACCCTGTTCATATCAGGAGGTGAAGGCTCCCCGGTCCTGTGCTCTGCAAGTCACGGAAGCTTTGTTGGCTCAGGTGGCCTGTGTTAGACGCCGTTCCTACCTCCTCCGTTCTGCAGTGGGCACAGCACCAAAGGAACCCAGAGCCAGAAAGTTGGCTGGGAGCATAAAGGGCGAGCGTTTGTGTCTGTGCCGAGGCTGATTTTTTCATTTTCTAATGGAACTCTTGGCTGTGGGAAGAGTTTTATATTTTATTTCCACAGTAAAGTGCTAGTATGAATTGTTTTTGGCAGGGTGCTCTAGCCCTGAGCATGCACTCACTTGCCACGGGGCTTTGACTTAAGATCGTTTCCTTTGGGGAAAGGAAGGGATTTATATTGAAGCTAACGACCTTGTTTTGCCGAGTGTTTTTAATTTATTTTAGTCCATCTTCATTGATTAACATGCATAACTTTTCTAGGCATTGTCTATTGATTAGTTAATTCCTTAATGTATAGACCCTGGTAGATGGGTAACCTGGTCTATTTTTTTCAATTCTGTATGCTTATATTTCACATGGTTTATATTCTTAGCTTCTCAGGGGGTGCACAATAGCTCTCATGCTGTAAAACAGTATAGAATTCACTAGAGCAGCATTTCCAAAATCACTACATAACTCTCTGGTCCAATAAAATCTCCTGTCCTGCAGTTCTGGGATCAAAACAGTTTGAAGCTGCTGTATACTTTATTTTTCTCCCGGGAATTCATAAAGCACATTAGCATATTATATATTCTGTTGCGTCCAGCAGGGGGAAAACCTATTTAGATTGCCTATCACGACATTTAATTATTTAATAGAAACACACCAGTGGAATGTTAAGCTTGTTAAGATATAGCACAATAACTGCTCTAATATGCTTTTGGTCAATCTCTGATTGGAATTGTTATATAGATAGATTAGATAGATAGATAGATAGATAGATAGATAGATAGATAGAATAGATAGAATTTCAGTTAAGTGAAAATGACAGGGAATACCACGCCCTTTCATATTACTTACCTGTGCGTATTCATTTAAATTGCCTAGTACATTATTTTCTTACAGAAAATACTGAGTAAATTATTTCCTATTTCACCATATGTATTAGTTGTAGAATAACTCCACTTAGTTAAAGAGACATTTTATTACCCATGACCTGTCACATCAACATAGCCCTTGTGTGGAAATTGCAGGCTGACATGTCTGATTGTGCTGGGAGGGGATGTGGGTGTGGACCCTACAGGAGCCTTCCCTGACCTGAGGTATGATTGAGCTGCTGCGTCTGGCTGATAGTCTTTGTCCAAAACTCTCTCCAGAAGCTTCCTCTTCGAACCTCTGACTGGCAAGAGCTGGCCCAGGACAGTACAAAGGGCCCCACTTTGCCTTTGTTGTCACTCTCTACACTGAACGCAACCCCTCATATGGTTTCTCCTGCTTTCCAGAGTGAACAAGGCCTGGCAGGTGGGCCTTTGGGAACTTTGTATCAGCGGGATTTTTATACTTTCGCTGTGGCATCTTAATTTCCAAAAGCAGATAATTTTGTAACTGAGTGTCTCTTATGCATAATTTCTCTCGCTTTTATGCCACCTACTTATGGGATAGGAAAGTTTTAAGATGAGGACCACCAGTGTGCGGAGAGGACAGGCCTCAGACTAACGAGACAGGGTGCCATTTTCCCCGTTAACACTTTTCCAGACCCAAAGGAGAGCTCTTTGCTTGGTTTGGGTAGAGCCCTTAGTACATGATGAGGGAAGAGCCTGAGGTGAATATTCAGATTTACATCTCTAGAAAGTCTGGAAGAACTCCAGAGAACATATGTCCTTAGGGGGTGATAAGGTCTATCTCAGTTCTTTTCTGGGTTGGAATAGAGAAGTCTGTGGCCTTTGTGCCTAAGCTGCCTGGCCCCAGTGCCTCCCAGCAGTTCCTGCCTGCTGCCTCTGCACAGCTTTCTGAGGCTGGAGGGCTGGCCAGGCAGCCAAACTACAGGCAGGGGCTGCTGAGATACAGGTAAAAATGTAGGGCAGGAGGATTCCAGCTTGACTTTAGTTGTAAATGGAATTAGGTTTTAGATGATTTGACCGAATACTAGACTTTTACACTATCTCAAGCTTATTTGAAAATCTTGCCTTTTTCCCTGGCTGGGTGGCACAATTGGTTAGAGCCTCATCCCGGGTGTGGATTTGATACCTGGTCAGGGCATAAGAATCAACCAATAAATGCATAAATGAGTGGAACAATAGATTGATTGTTCTCTCTCTCTCTCTCTCTCTCTCTCTCTCTCTCTCTCTCTAAATCAATTAAATTAAAAAAAAAAAAGAAAGGAAATTTTGCCTTTAATCCTCTCTGTTTTTCCTCTTCCCTTCTGATCACCAGCTCTTCATTAGTAGTAGCACTTTGTTCCCAGAGACCAAAAAGGATGCAGATGTTATGAGGTATGACCTTATCTTTATTGTTGTCTGAATCAACCCATATAAAAGAGAGAGTGATTAATTACAGTTCTAATAAGATGCTATTTTATTTCATACTAGAGGCCCGGTGCACAAAATTTGTGCATGGGGGTGTAGAGGGGATCCCTCAGCCCATCTTGCACCCTCTTCAATATGGGACCACTTGAGGGATGTCCAGCTGCCTGTTTAAGTGGGCAGTCGGACATCCCTCTCACAATCCAGGACTGCTGGCTCCCAAATGCTTGCCTGCCTGCCTTCCTAACTGACTCTAATTGCTTCTTCTGCCAGCCTGATCACCCCCTACCACTCCCCTGCCAGTCTGATTGATACAAAACTGCTCCCCTACCAACCTGTTTGCCCCTAACTGCCCTCCCTTGCAGGTCTGGTCACCCCTAAGTGCCCTCCTGCAGGCCTGGTCCCCTTCAACTGCTCTCCTCTGCAGGTCTGGGTCTCTCCCAATTGCCCTCCCTACAGGCCTGGTTGCTCCCAACTGCCCTCCCCTGCTGCCATCTTGTGTCCACATGGGGGCAGGATCTTTTGACCACATGGGGGTAGCCATCTTATGTGTTGTAATGATGGTCAGTCTGCATACTACTCTTTTATTAGGTAGGATAGAGGCCTGGTGCATGGGTGGAGGCCAGCTGGTTTGCCCTGAAGAGTGTTCCGGATTAGGGTGGGGGTTCTCTTGGAGCATGGGGCGACCTGTGGTGGTTTGCAGGCTGGCCATGCTCCCCAGTGACCCAAGTGGAGGCCCTGGTATCTGAATTTATTTATCTTCTACAATTGAAACTTTGTAGCCTGGAGCGGAGCCAAGCCTCCTGCTTGCTCTGTGGCAGCAGCCATTTCTGTTGGGATTTATTTATCTTATATAATTGAAATTTTGTAGCCTTAAGCTGAAACCAAGGCAGGCAAGGGCTGTGGAAATCTTGGCTTCCTCCATCGCTGGGGGCTAGCCTCCTGCTCTCTCCAGCTCAGTGGCTGCTGCCATTTTTGTTAGAACTTGTTTATCTTCTATAATTGAAACTTTGTAACATTGAGTGGAGGTCTGGGCCAGCCAGGGTGTGTGGAAAGCTTGGCTTCCTCCATTGCCGGGGAAACCCAAGCCTCTCGCCTACTCTCTATCTGTGGCCACAACCATCTTGGTTGGGGTTAACTTGCATGCTTGCTCCTGATTGGCTGGTGGGCATGGCTGGTTGGCATAGCTTATGGTGTAGCGGTGGTATGGTCAATTTGCATATTACTCTTAGTAGATAGGATTGTTCTCCTCCTTTCCGATGCCAGAAAACAATGGTTGCAATGTTCATTGAAATTCTCACTTGAGTCAGCAACTTTGAATTTGGGGTTATTCTTATTTTGAAGGTTCTTTTACTTAAAACATGAAATCTGTAAACCTCTAGTGGAGAAATCTTTCATTGGCATTATAACCAGAATGGAGCATGAGATACGGGAATCCTCAAAAGTCTAGTCAAGCTCTGCAGGCATTTTCATCTAGAAGAGGTTGTTTCCTATTGTTTGTCTCTGGAAACTCTACATCCATTCTTTCGGACTTTCATTTGGACTGGTCCAAAGGGGAAAGGAAGAAAGAAGAGAAACAACTATATGTATTGAGTGTCTTCTGTACCATGCAGGCTCTTTCTGTCCAAGAGTTCATTGAATATCAGCAGCTAAACACTAAACTCTGGAGGAAGACATCTGTTCCAGGAGGACTAATTCTGTTTCTTACCTCTTTTTCTTCTTTGAAACATAAAAAAGCTACAGTCTAATGCCTTTCACTCACTTAAATGTGACCTTATATCACAACCTTTAATGATATTTTCTTTCTTTTTTTATCACATCAATTCTAAAACCATTCCAGACCACACTATCTATCATAACTTGATCCTAGTAGCTATTCTTCAGTTTAGTGAGGGCAGGTTTTTTTTAGTTTCACAAATACATCATCATTGTGCCTATGTCTGCCCCTCAAGCAAATCTAATTAAGTGACTCTGGCACTTAAAGTCCTCTAAAGGCTTCCCATTACGATAATTTCCAGACTCTTTCTATGGTCTACAGAATCCATGATCTGCATCCTGATACCCTGTTTTGCCTACAGCTTCATTGGCCTATCCTCTGTCTCTCCCATATACCAAGTTTGTTCCTGTCCAAGGTTGGGTGATTTTATCACTCAAATGTCAGATTAATTTTTTTTGAGAAGCCTTTCTTAAGTATTCTTTGATATTCTGTTTGTCTTCCTCCAGTTACTCTTTATCATATTGTTCTGTCTTTTTTTTTAAATATATTTTATTGATTTTTCACAGAGAGGAAGGAAGAGGGACAGAGAGCCAGAAACATCGATGAGAGAGAAACATTGATCAGCTGCCTCCTGCACACTCCTCACTGGGGATGTGCTCGCAACCAAGGTACATGCCCTTGACCGGAATCAAACCCGGACCCTTCAGTCCAAAGGCTGATGCTCTATCCAGAGCCAAACCGGTCTTGGCATCATATTGTTCTGTCTTATTTAAAGAAAACATCATACTATTTATCATAGTCTGAATATAGTACTGAGATGTTTAATATCTGTCTGTCTGTCTGTCTGTCTCCAGGAGCTCCATAAATATAGGAACCTTGTCTGCTGCATAAATATAGGAACCTTGAGTATTATATTCCTAGAATTTAGCCCAATTCCTGGCATTCAGTAAATGCTGGAAGCAAATTTGTTGAGTGAACCATGAAAGGGTGTTTCCATTGAATTCACTCACTAAACACCTGCCGTTGTGTCCCACACACTTCACATACATTGCCTCTATTGTTCTTACAGCTCTTAAAGGTGAGAGCATTGTGTTTTCCCTACTTTGCAAATGAGGAAACCAAAATCCCGTTCATTGCTTTCCCAAGGTCACCCAGCTTGAAAATGTCAGAGCTAGATTCCAACCTGGTCTCTATCCCAAACCCCAATAATGCTTCCTAGTGCATTCTTTTAAGAAATGCAAGCCCATGAGACAGAACACAATAGAAGGTATATGCCAGGGAAACCTCAAACCCCTTGTAAACTGCCCAGGGATGTATGACCTCTCATGTCTCTTGAGGGAAGAATTGTCAGGGCGGTCACATGATCACCTGAGCCAGTTTGAAGAAGATCAAATAAATAATTTTTATTCTTGGCATCAGCCCCTTACTTAGGTCAGGACTAGAACTGCAGGGTCATCCAAGTGAAAGATGCAAAATATTCACTGTTGTTAGTTTAATCCAACACTTCTCAGAGCAAACCATTCAGCCTTCAGCTGTGAAGGAATTTGAGCTGCATTTACAAATACGGAACAAAAGATACCCTTGCTCTTTTCTGGAAAGTTTGTTTTCTTCTGGTGGGGATAATTAAATTCTGTGAGAAACAGTATTCAAGTTTTCGGGCAACCCCATGCCAACTCTCAGAGGGATTTCGTAACTCTTGGCTTCTTTTCTTGTTTCCTGCTGTGATGAATTGATGGATGTGGATCTATGGGGCCTCTTTTCTCTCTTTGTTTCTTTGCATATTTACATAGAAACAGAACTACCTGAGTCAGAGAAGAAATTAGTGGTCATTGTGTTCTGTCTCCCACCCCCTGTCCTGTCCTTTCAAAATTTTTGTTTCTCACATTGAAGAAAATGTCAAAATCATGCTCTTGGTCTTTCTTTCTCATGACAACAAACCTATATATGTCATGGAATTTTCTTCTTGAACCAGGAGAGCCCAGGTTGGGCAAACCACCTGAAGTTTCTAGTTAATTAGCCAAGACAGTGTGGGCACTGAAATAGCAAATTGTGGGATGATGATCACAACTCCGCACTCTCTAGAGGAGTTGTTGTTGCTTAGTCAACAGAAAGTGGTAGGGTAGTGTTCCTTTGCTCCCCATCTGGCAGTCCTGGGGAGGGGGGGGGGAGACAAATGGTCACTCCTCAGGGCCTCCGCTCAGATCCCCTTCCTGCTCTGTGCCCTTCCTTAGTCATCCTTCAAGTCCGACTCTGACAGCCTGGGAGAAGACTGGCAACTCTGCATAGCTCTGCTTACTCAGTACTTATTGACCACCTACTATGTATGTGTCAGACTTTATGTTAAACCTTTGTGACATTTACAGTCTAGAGAAGGAAAGACACTTGAATCAAATAACTTCACGCATTTAAAAAATATATATATGTATTTTATTGATTTCAGAGAGGAAGGGAGAAAAAGATATAGACACATCAATGATGAGAGAGCATCACTGATCAGTTGCCTCCTACACACCCTCCTCTCCCCGCCTTCCTCTGAGAGAATGAGCCTGCAACCCAGGCATGTGCCCTTGACTGGAATCAAACCTGGGACTCTTCAGGTCGCAGGCTGACACTCTATCCACTGAGCCAAACTGGCTAAGGTCAAATAATGTCACTCTTAAACATTGAATTATAAACTAAAGTAAGAGCTAGGAAGAAAAGCACCAGTGCTTCTAATCCTATATGATAAAAGGCTAATATGCAAATAGATTGAACAGAGGAATAACCGGTTGCTATGACTTGCACTGACCACCAGAGAGCAGAGGCTCAATGCAGGAGCTGCCCCTTGATGGTCAGTGTGCTCCCACAGGAGGAGCGCAGCTCAGCCAGAAGCCAGGCTCATGGCTGGCAAGTGCAACAGTGGTGGGTGCCTCTTCTGCATCCACAATGCTAAGGACCCTCAGGGGATGTCCAATGCTCCTGGACTAGACTGTGAGAGGGATGTCTGAATGCTTGCTTAGGCCCGCTCCTGGCGTAAGCTGGCAGGCAGACACCTCCTGAGGGGTCCCAGACTGTGAGAGGGTGCAGGTCAGGCTGAGGAACCCCACCTCCAGTGCACAACTGTCATGCATTGGGCCTCTAGTTTTATATAAAAATGTTTTATTTCAGAGAGTAAGGGAGGAGAGAGAAATAGAAACATCAATAATGAGAGACAATCATTGACAGTCAGCTGCCTCCTACATGCCTCCTACTGGGGATCAAACCTGAAACCTGGGCATGTGCCCTGACCTTGAATTGAACCATGACTTCCTGGTTAATACTCAACTACTGGGCCACACAGGCTGAGTCAATGTTTTCAGTTTTTGCAGGACAGTGGGAGGGATGACAGGGAGCACCTCCCCAAGGAGAGGATGTCTGAGCTGAGATTTAAAAGGGGGTAGGATGGGAAACAACTATAATGCTATCAACAATAGAAAAATATATATTAATGAAATAAATAAATGCTTGCTTTATACCCAGAAAAAAAAAGAATTAATAGAAATGAATGTTTTTGCTACTAACAAGCTTGTTTAACACTGAATTGAAACTGAACACTTTTATTCACAATTGTAGAAAAACTCACTTTTTACAAAACAAAGAAATGGAAAGTTTGAGAAACATATTGATATAATGCTGGGATTATACCAGGATGCTCTTAAATTGATCTGTCTTGGGCTCTTATACTGGCCATTCTTTGTGCTGGATCAGCTGTGAAGTCAGGGAACCAACCTTCCATACACACCCCAACCCCTCGCCATCAACACCACCAAACTGACATATACCTGAGATAAATTCAAAGTTGTCCAAACCAAGGCTGGACATTTCCTTCCAAAGCTGTACTCCTGGATTTACCCATGACCAAATATAGTAATTATTCACACAAATATTTAATTATAAATTGTGATACGTATGTTTGGTAGGAACATTTCTGGATGCAAGACTTGGGTCTCAAACAAAAAAGTTTGTACATTTGCACAGTTCGTACATTTTCAGAATTCCATGATGAAAATTGTCAAGTCATATGCTGAGTCTTTCTTTTTGCTTTTAATAACAACAACAACAAAAAAGATAGGTTGAAGTCCTAATCCCCACCACCTGAGTTCCATCACTGTTTCCCAACCAGATGAAATCAAATATTGTTGATATTATAGCTACAGTTATGGTTCTCAGAAGATAGCCTTTGGGGAAAAGTGAAATGATAGCAAAATGGGAAAGCATTCCTTCGGTAGAGTCAGATCCCTGGAACAGGAATATTGGATGTTGAGTTGATTGAATGCTTTGTTTTGCACATTCCTGCTCCTTCCCCAGTTTCTTCCACTTTGTAAATAATCATTACCATCCTCCCAGTTGTTTGGGCCAGAAACCTAGAAGTCATGCTTGCTTTTCTCTTCTCCCTCCAATTCAAGATACTTCCAAAATGTATTTCAAACGCATCTGTTTTTCTGTTTCCCTAAATCCAAACCATTGTCAGCTCACCAGGACTACAGTGGTTCCAACTGGACTCTTCACATCTATTCTTACAGCCTCATAATCCATTCCCCCACCTAGCAGCCAAAGGAAATCTGTTTGAGGTCCTGCATTGGTTTCACATCCATTTAGGATAAACTCTAAAAGCCTTACCATGGCCTACATAGTCCCACATGATCTGACTCTACCTGTCTTTCACATCTTATCTCCTGCCACTCACCTCCTTGTTAACCTTTCAGTTTCTCAAACCAGTGATTGTCTTCTCTCCAGGATTTTATACTTGTCATTCCTTCCTCCTAGAATTCTCTCCCCTTGGCTTTTCACAGCAAAGCACCTTCTCTTTTATACCTCACCGGACTCCTCTATTTTTGTGTTGGATGGCAATTTTCCATAGCATTTCTGTTCACATCTCATTGGCTAGAATTGTGTTGTGTAGTCACTTCAAAGGGGGCTGGAAATTTATTTCATTTTCCAGCTTTTATAGGGCAAGTACCTGCCAGAGCCCCTCATTTTTCTTATGCCTCCCTGTTTATTTTTTCACAGATATGTATTTCTTTTCTTTTAACTCCTCTATGACATATGTTCTATGAATTCAGAGAGAGTATCTAATTCTTTTTTACTGCATGCTCAATAAATGTTTGTTGAGTCAATAAATTAATTCCTGTGGCCAGGAGCAGTGGATATTCTAGTCTAGGCAATGTTTTTGCTTTCCTAGAATAAAACGACTTGTTAAAATAGCAGGTAGCCAGAATTTCATTCTGGCACCTTCCAAACCACATGGTAATTAATAGATGTTCAAAACATTTTTTTTTTAGAGCTCAAGGAATTGATTCTATTTATTCTTATTCAAGTTTTACTATTTCTAAGATGTTAAATAAATTCTTGGAAGTTGAATCTCAAAACCCCACCATTATATTCTAAAACAGATGGACAAATATAAAATGTACTTCAGCTCTAGCCAGTTCGCTCAGTGGATAGAGCAACAGCCTGTGGACTGTTGAAGGGTCGAAGGTTTGATTCTGATCAAGAATGCAAACCTCTATTACAGACGGGAGGCAACTAATCGATGTGTGTCTCTCACGACGATGTTTATCTCTCTTTGTCTCTCCCCCTCCTTTCCACTCTCTTTAAAAATCAGTGGAAAAATATCCTCGGGTGAAGATTAACAAAGAATAAAAATAAATAAATAAGATGTACTGCAGCCTAACTGGAACAAGTTAATTCACATGAAAATTCCTAGCATTTTGCCTGCTCTAAAAATTGGTACTCATTTTAATTTTTTAAAAGAATTTTGAGCATGTCCATGGGTGTCCAGACTGTGTATTACTTCAGTCAGATAGAGAGACAGACAGCACTGAATGTATTTGCATAAAAAATAGACTTTTCTATTTAATGTTTTTAGGCATATGTGCAACCCTTTCAGTAGATTTAGTGTAGAACTAGTGAAAATGGGTCTAAGATAAACTTAATCAATATTTGTTTAATGAAAGTACTGCTAAGTACCATGCTAGGTGCATTATCTCTGCTTTATCATTAAAGATAACAATCCTGAGACATAGGTATTTTCTCCATTTTTCTCTTCAGAGAGGTTAAGAATTTTGCCTGCGGTTAAGACTTGTTTATGAAGTCAGGTATGCCTGGATCTAGATCCTGTGCTTTGGAGCCATTATTGTATGTGCCCGTGGGCAGACGCATAGTATTGCGCTTGGACCACTCTCATTGTATTGCTATGCCCTCCAAGAATATAATATTGATAGATGGCACTCTTGCTTGGTAAGAAATTCAAATCCATAAAATGTTTAAGAGTGGAAGGACTGAACTTTGGAAACTAGGAAGAATATGTCCTTGTCTCTGAGCTTTCTGTATCCCAAGGATTTGAGCTGCCCAAATCTGTTGATCTTTAGGATGTAATATGAGACTCCGAATTTGAGCTATGCTCCTGACTATTTTCTGTTGGCAGGAAGCCCAAAAGCATGAACCTTAGTTTGTTATGATACCAAGTGGAGATTCTGATGATGTGGGCCTTCAGCAAAGTCCACTTGAGCATTGTCAGACACCTGTTCCACCCAGGGCTTTAGTTTCTGGTTTTTCCTTATTCCGTGTTTTGTCTAATGTTGGGTCAAGTTCTTATTCTGGCTGAGTATCATTTATAGACTTGTCTCTCTTTGTGCTAAGAGTTTATTTTTTGCCCTGTCTGTCTTTCAGCCCCCATGCACAAGCATACTCCTCTCACCAGTGCTATTGGAGAACCAGAGTGCAGGTCTGCAGAGACCTGCAGATTGGCAGGGACCCAAAGGGGCTTTGATTCCCACAGAACCCCTCTGGGTTTTTTGACATCATCTTCAAACTAGTTTGACTTCTGGAAGGTAAAGGAAGCCATAGACAATTTTTATTTTTTAATTCATTTCTTTTTTAAAATATATAGTTTTATTGATTTCAGAGAGGAAGGAGAGGGAAAGGGAGACTGAAACATCAATGATGGAGAGAGGATCCTGCATGCCCCACTCTAGGGTCTAGCCTGCAACCCGGGCATGTGCCCTGACCAGGAATTGAACTGTGACCTCCTGGTTCATAGATGGATGCTCAATCACTGAGCTATGCCATCTGGGCGCCATGGACAGTTTTTAATGATTGTTAGTTATTATTCTTGGCTCTTATCCAGGATTTTGCACTAGGAAGAATTATAGATAAGTATGTCTGAAATTCACTCATATATAAATATCTGTTGAATTGCCAATTATGGTATTATTTACATTATCAATAATCAGATAATTCAAGCCAGAAAGATTCTGCTGGTTCTTATCATGATTTGAGGACCCATGAATATGAGATCCATCCAGGAAGGGAGAGTAGAGGCTGTCCTGATACAGGGGTAGAGAACTTTGCTTGAGTATTGTGCCTTGTATAGTATTATATTATCTAGAATTTTCCACCAATGTCTCTGTAAGTAGAAACTGTCTCTACCATGTATCCTCTTTCTTGCTCCTTGGAGCAGGGACCCAAAATGGATGAAGTGTTTAAAATAGGAGTCCTCTGGCCTTTTCTCTACAAACTTCTGGAAAGAACTGGTTCTGGTGAACTCTTGTTATGGATACAACATGGCTTGTTTGAGATACTTTATAAAAGACAGGAGAAATATGACCAGGCTAAATATGGCCATCTGGGAAACTTTCCTGGAAGCATTTTTCAATGCCCAGAATGGAAGTCAATTTTCCAGGCTTAGCCTATAAATTAATCACTTTCTTGTGTAAAGACTGAGCAAGGCAGTTTGGTCCTGGCTAAGAATCTAGTGGTTTGGCATTAGAAGTAAACATTCACAGGCTTGGGAGCTGGCTTAGAGGGTAGACCTCTGAATGTAACTTCATGTCTACAGGGATAATGGGGAGAAGGAACCCACTTCTGTTGAACATCATGCTGGGGACAGCACTCATTGCTTACTCTGTGCCATCATCTCCTCCAGTCTTTGTCACAACACTTCGATCTGGATATTAACTATATTTCACAGATCAGTTTGAAAGAGTTTGAGTCATAACTTCTGACTGTGCAACTAAACGTCAGAATCAGGAGCCAAACTAATCCAGGTCTGTCTGGACCCAGTGTCCTTGGTCTTGCCATTATATCATGGTGCCCTTCAAATGTGTTCAAATTATTTAATTTTTCTTGTCCCCACTTTCTCTCCATCTGGCTAATGTTGGCAAAATATGTTAGCAACTCTGCCAGAGGTTAGGTGTTTCTCTACAAATAGAGATATTGGAGGGAACCCCAATTTTCAAATCCATGCAGTTCTCAGACCGGTGTGTGAGGCACCTCAGGATGAGATGATATGGAATATGACACACTGGCCATGCCCACTGTTTATTGCTAGATCGTGGGAGGTGAGACGTGAGAAGTTTTACTACTAATCTTTAGCCAATTTGTTGTGAAACTCTTGACCCTTCAGCAAAAGTTCTTGAACCGTGACAGTATTGAGCAACCTAATTGGGAGCCAGGGTGCTGGCTCACAGATTGCTTGGTCCTGGATCTGCATATAACCCCGGTACTGGTAGAATAAAGAAGAGGTTCTAGAGCAGAAACTAGAGCTTGTCTCCCTCCCCTGGAGGCACTCAACTCCCATTAGCCTTAGCAAAGAATGTCTCAAGTTGCTTAGAAATCATCACACCCAGGCTCAGCTCTATAATCCTTTAATCCTTCTACTTTTCCCACCAAAATACCGTCTATCAGATGGTAGTCTATGTGTCTCTGCCAAGGTACATGCACACACACATACAAGCACATATACACATGCATACAGTATTTCTTAGTCTGGTTTAGAGCAGCACTGCTCGGGAGGTGGAATAAGGGGACTGAGACTCAGCTCACTTTAGAGGTTAGATCAGGTCCCCTTTTATGAATGGGATAATAGATGGAGCATGCATTGCATTTGTGGAAGCAAAGTTATAATGCAGTTATTTGCCTGATGAATTATGTTGATGTGTGCCAAATCTCATTGAACAATCTTAAAAATTTTTGACACATTAATTTTGCATTTTTATCATCATCCAGGAAAAAAAAGTATAACTTATAGGTATTAAGTGACTGATAGTAAATATTCTAAGGGCAAACAGCTAATTGGGTAAGAGATTCTTGTGGAGAAAAGAATTTGGGGTTGGGATAAAAGTCTGACCTTCTGGGGCCTCTTTTCTTTGAGCTGTAAGCTCTTGTGGGAGTTGTCTATATATGTGTTGAGAGTGTGTTTCCTGCTGTTGGAAGCCCCCAGGGGTAACAACAGGGAATTCTAAAGAACTTTGTATCCACAGTGTAAGCCAACTTTGTGTGGGAAGCCACAGAAGGGATGGGGTTGATAGTTGCATATCCCTGTGGAATACAGGCTCCCAGATAACCATGGATCTTGTGGTTACGACGTGCAGATGTCAGTTCTCTTCAGTCCCCAAACACTTCTTCTAAGCTTGGAGGTCACCGGCTCCAGAGCATGCTATCTGTCTTAGCATAAGCAGACCTTGGAAGTGGCCCTAGTGCAATCATGAACTGCTGTGGGAAGGTGACAGGAACCACCAGGGTAAGCCACAGATCCTTCAGTCAGCCTTATACACGACTTTAGAGAGAATCCCTAGGAAACAAGTTTTCTTCCTAATTTCTTCCTAATCTCCACGTACAATGGACTGAACCAGGGTTCCCCATATAGGCCCCTGCTTTAACTGCATCCCACTTTGCCCCTGGCTGCTCTCCCACCCCAAGCCACCACCACCAACAACAACTGGGCAAAGAGGACCAATGGCTAGCTAGGTTTGAAATAGACCTTTGATCCATTGGGGCTGGAGGTGGCAGGCTCTATTTGAAACTAGCAGGCACTCTGAAACGTTCAGTTTGAAACAGAAAATTTTTAAGAGTTGCTTTTTGTTATTGTTGTTTTATTGTGAAAGAAAGTCATTCTTGCATAGGGTTGGCTTTCCTTCAGGGCTAACTGTGCAGTCTGCTCTTTGGGGAGCCACACTGCCATACAACATGCTTCAAATGCAGAAAGCTTAGAAGAAGACTGGAATTCTCTGGAGAGAGAATCCTGTGTTTGTCCAGGGACTGGCTCTCTGCCGCCTCCCACAGCAGTCACTCCCCAGCCAGTTGCATACTTTGTGGCGAGATTTATGGGACCAAACCCACAGCTGCAAATTTTCTGTTCTTTATTTTCCAAGAACCATTTTCTGTTGTGAGGACTATTACGCACTAAACACAATTTATTTACCACTGCAGTGTCCAGAACTCCTAAGTAGTATCTGTGCTTACCATGAACGTTTTTCCAAACATTAAGCTTTTTGTAGATGTAGAGATTTCATCAATAGATGCAACTAGCAAATTTTGACTCACTGGATGTCTCTGGCTTTATGTTGTGGTGAAGGACCATCAGGAGTCTAGTTTTACTGTACAGCTCCTTCAATTCTGAAGTGCCTTTGTTTAAGTGAGTATCTTATGGACAGGATGAGTATCTTATGGATAGGACCAGAGATTCCTTAACGGAATTCCACTGCTCTGTTTATTTTAGAAGTAAGTTGCTATTTTACAGTGGCTTCTGGAGTCTCTATCCTTGCATGGTGCTCTTGTATGGGAAAGTTTCTCTCTTATCATCCTACCAGAGGCCTGGTACACAGATTCATGCACCAGTGGGGTCTCTCTGCCTGGCCTGCTTCCTCTTGCAATCTAAGACCCCTCGGGGGATTTTGGAGAACCAGTTTTGGTCCAATCCCTGCAGGCTAGGCTGAGAGACTCCTCTCCCCCCTGTGCTCAAATCTGTGCACTGGGTTAGTTTCAGCCTGATCCCCGCAGGCAAGGGCTGAGGGAATTCATGCACCAGGTCTCTAGAATGCATATAAGATCTTTGGTTAATCTCTTCATACCCTCCCTGCTGCCCCTTTCCTTCTGAGATTCATCAGTCTGTTCCATGTTTCTATGCCTATGCACTGAGCATCTGCCCCCTGGTGGTCAGTGTGTGTCATAGCTAATGGTCAAATGATCACTTAGGCTTTTATATATATAGGTATTATTTTTTAATGTTTTTTAGTGATTTCAGGGAGAGGGAGAGTGAGATAGAACATAAATGATGAGAGAGAATCATTGATCAGTTTTCTCCTGCATGCCCCCTACTAGACATGAGCCCACATTTGCCCTGACTAGGAATCAAATCATGACCTCCTGGTTCATAGGTTGATGCGCAACCACTGAACAATACCAGCCAGCACTCGGGGAGAGGGGAGTACCTCAGACAGGCCTGTGCCCTCTCATAGTCCAGGAGCCTTCGGGGTATGTGTGGGAGCAGGCCTATACTGTCAGTTGGATATCCTTAGCGCTATCACGGAGGAGGGAGAGGCTTCCATCACTGTCACTGCACTTGCCAGCCATGAGCCAGCTTCTGTCTGAGTAGTGCTCCCCCTGTGGTCAGTGCACATCATAGCAATTGGTTGTTCCGACATTCGGTTTATTTGCATATTATCCTTTTATTATATAGGAATTCCTAAATCAAAATCAAACCCGGCTCTTCTAGGTCCATGCAATGATTTGTCTTTCTTTTAACAATCTGCATTCACTGGACTGTTTGAGAGAGAGAGAGAGATGTGCAGGAAGGGGGTAGAAGGGAAAAAACAGTAAGTATTTAACATTCGTTGGAATTAAACACAGGACTTAGTGTTTAATCAGATACAATCCTCATGATAAACTTGATTCTCATTTTACAGATGTGTAAAATATACTCAGAGAATGTGTAACTTGCCCAGTCACATCACTAATAAATTATAAAGGTGGGAGTTAAAACTATTTTTATTGCACTAAATAGAAAATATAGAAATTATTTTTTAATTATTTATGTATATCTAAAGCTATTACAAAGCAAATTATTACCCAGGAATAATTTATTATTAAAACCATAGATTTTTTAATCTATTTTAAAATGTTTTATACATTAATCATCTTTTAATCACAGTATTAATGCACATCTAGGAGCAGAATTGCTGGATCATGGATTATGCATGTGTGTGGCATGAGTTGCCTAATTGTTCTATCTTTTCTTGAAAGTGGAACAGAATAGTCTCCAACTAATATTGTTGAATTATCTATTCCTTGAATTCTGTGAATTTAGCTTCATGTGTTTTGGGTCTTTTTGTTAGGAATTTACATTTGGTATATATTTTTTAGGTACAAATGTTTATAGTTTTTAATTTTTTTGATAGATTGAACCTTTTTATCATCACAAAATGTCCCTCTTTTCTGCAGTGCTGCCTTTGTCACAAGTCACATGTCCATGTGTCAGAGTGAGTTTCAGAACTGCTACATTGGTCTCTATGCCTATATAATTTTTTTGGTCTCTATGCCTATATCAATACTATGAAGTTTCTTAATAGAATGTAGCTTTTTACTGTCTTTAGATCTTTTTGTTTATATATCTAGAACATATAAGTGCTTGCAACAGATTCTCATCTTACATTCTTTCATTTGTATTGTTCTGAACTTCAGTTTACAAATCTAAAAATAATGTCTCCTTCCCAAATTTAATGTATGCAAACTCCTAGCTTAGGCCTTGGCACATCAATAAGCAGTAAATAAAAGTTGTTACTAGAGAGTTCAATCACTCATAAATAAAAGTGGGTTTTTTGTGTTTTTTTTTTTTTTGGCATTAAAAAAAAGATGTTAGGTCTGATCAAATAATTGAATCAAAACCCCCTCCCCTGGGAATTGGTCTTTAGACCACTTCACAACGAACATTCCCTTTTGCTTAGACTAGTGGTCGGCAAACTGTGGCTCGCGAGCTGCGGTTTGCCGCTTTGTTGTAATGAGTTTGCCAACCACTGTCATATACTACCCTTTACCTCTTTGCACACAATATGCCACAATTACCTAATCCTCACGGCTTCCAACTACACGGTAACATTTAGTCTAGTCCAGTGATCGGTAAACTCATTAGTCAATAGAGTGAAAAACTGTGGCTCACGAGCTGCAGTTTGCCGACCACTGGCTTTAGACCACATTTCATTTGCTAAGACCATTATCTTTCCCCTCAGTACCCACACAGAGAATTCTCCGCCCAGAAAAAGCCTGCCTGGAATTCTTTGAAACCTTTGACTCCCCATCCTTGGGTGCTGGACCATTTGGGGGCTCAGTCCATCTGGTTTTCCAGAATAAATTTATAACCCCCTTACTACTTTGGCCTACTGAGTTCCTTCTTTAGCGACCCTTATAAAAGGTATGTTAAAGGCCCTCATAAATATAAAAGGTTTCAGCCCAACTTATCGATGGAGAATTACCATTTGGAGAAGTGACTCAAAGTGATCCAAAATGACTCAGCTTCTTGGTGCAGAGTGGGAACTAGAACTTACCTCCTGGTTCCTCTTCCATTTCTCTGTGCTTAACGTTACCTTGTGGAAATCCTCGCTGGGGAGGGAGAAAGGAAGGAGAAAATCCCTGGGGAAAAACTTCTTAGGAAATTCACTTTTGCTGTGGACAAGCCAAGCTTTATGGGCAAGGGAAGTGGGTGCCTCACAGTGAGCCTGCTAGCACCCCTGCTGTGTTGATCGTCTGATGGCAACATTCTCAGCCACCTACAGAAGACAGATGGCATGTTGCATCTTCTGCTTTCTTGTTTCCAGTTAGGAAGCAAAGATTGCACAACAGAAAAGGAATGTGAGTGGAATTGGTAATGCCAGTTAACTGCACAGATTAGGTGATGTAATCACCATGACAAATGGCATGGTTTGGGACATGCTGGCTGAATTACAGGCTTCATTGTTACCAAGGGTGATTATGCATCCTGCTTTCATGTTATGTCTTTCCTTCTGGCATCTTTAAAATCTTCATTTAGGAGCCATTAATCTTCACTTCAGTTTAGCAGAAGATTGGGGCTGCCTACAGAGAGAAGGACCTTCCTTCTTCACATGCATGTTATAAAGGTTCTGCCCTGATGGGTTTGGCTCAGTAGATAGAACTGAAGGGTCCCAGGTTCGATTCTGGTCAAGGACATATACCTTGGTTGTGGGAACATCTCCAGTAGGATGTGTGCAAGAGGCAGCTGATTGATGTTTCTCCCCCATCAATGTTTCTAACTCTCTATCCCTCTCCCTTCCTCTCTGTAAAAAAAATCAATAAAATATTTAAAAAAAAAAAGAAACATGGTTCTTTGAACTCTGGTTGAGGCTAATAAAATGCCATATATATCTGCCAGGCTGACCCATATATAAAGATAGGCTCAAGTTATTCTTTAGAGTAAAAATGCCTATGTTTTGACATTCACCACAGGGGAGGGCAATTTAGGGGCGACCAGACTGGCAGGGGAGGGCAGTTAGAGGTGACCAGGCCAGCAGTGGAAGGCAGTTAGGGGCAGTTAGTTGTAACAGACTGGCATGTTATAAAGGGGAGTGGTTAGGGGTGATCAGGCTGGCAGGCAGAAGCGGTTGGGATCCAACAGTCCTGGACTGTGAGAGGGATGTCTAGCTGCCCAGTGGGATTGGACCTAAACGGGCACTTGGACATCCCTCAAGGGGTTCCAGATTGGAGAGGGTGTAGGGTGGGCTGAGGGACACACACACACCCATGCACAAATTTTGTGCACCAGGCCTCTACTATGTCAATAAGGCTGAGAGAAAAGAAAGTTACATAACGACCCTCCCCCCCCCCCCCCCCCCCCATAAAACAAAACATGCTACGTGTATGGACCAAATGAATGGCTAGGCTTTTATAGATATGGTTAACAGGAGAAATAACAAATCATTCATAAAAGACTGCTTTATTTAAATGTTTATACTTTTGCTTTCATAGTCTCTATCAGATTATGAAAACCAGGAAGTATGATTTGGAGCCAGGTTTAAAGAAATGAGGACAATCAAAATATAACTCCAAACTTTAAGCTTTCAAATATGTCTTAATCTACTCATGACTTTCATTGCTCTGGTTCATCATCTACCTTTTGTTAGTTTTAATACTTTGGCTATCGAAAGCCTCACCCTCATTTACAGCAGGTCTGTACATGGTATGTATTTACCATATCAACAATTGAAAGATGGCAGCTGATATATGACTTTAACAGCACATGTTCTCAGCCCGGCCGGCCAGTGTGGCTCAGTCGATTGAGTACTGTTCCTTGCACCAAGAGGTCGCTGGTTCAATTCCAGGTCAGGACATATACCTGGGTTGGGTTGTGGGCTAGATCCCCAGCTGTTTTGCATTCGGAAAACAGCTGTCTTGTCATTGTTTCTCTCTTTCTCCCTCTCCCTTCTTCTCTCTGAAATCAATAAAACGTATTTTAAAATAAGTACATGTGCTCTACCATAGCAACAGGGTTGGTTGATGTTGTATTGTGTTTTGAGCAACTTAGATATTATCTCTGATCATAGTGCTAAACTTCAGCATTTTATACATTGTTAATAATTTTGAAGTCTAGAAGATAGCAAAATTTGGCTCTAAAAATAGTAGACTTCAGGCAAGTAATAATTATAATAAAAATGGAAATGCCAGTCTCCCTCTTATATACTTAAGGCTATTAATGTTCACGGTCATAGAATGTATTATTATAATATTATCATATCTGGGATGAGCATTTAAAATAACTTTTGGTAGAAAAATTCTAGTGTATACTTTATAGTACTGCTTCTCAATGTAGTGCTTTATTAAAATCACCTAATATATTCAATGAAAATGCAGACTCTTGGGACCCACCTTCATAGAGTCTGGTTTGGTAAGTCTTGGGTGAGATGAAAATTCACATATTCAGTAAGCCCCCAAAGGTGACTCACATTTGCACTATAGTTTGAGGACCATTGTTTTATATCTGGGCGCACTTTTCACTTAAGCAATTGAACAATAAAAATGGCTCAAATAATGTTGACTGGAACTTTTTTTTTAGTTCTATATATATTTATTTCCTCTATCACCATTTATTGTCCCCCCACCCCCATACCCTCTTCCATCTCCACCCCTTTTTCTATCTATTGGAACTCTAACGTGCAACTGCTCCCCGCCCCCCGCCACCCCATAGCTTCCTCATTAATTGGTGCATTTCCTGTCATAAATAGCATTCAAGTAAGATAGGCTGGATGCTTTACATGGATTTGAAGAAGAGTTCTACTTTTAGTGGGAGCTTGATAGGATGGTCTCTAGAATACATCCAAATGTTCTGTTGGATTAAGAATGTATTAGTTTGCCCTTGACATCTTGGTCTGCTTTCTGCATCACTTATTAGATAGGCTTCTAAACCATTGCTAACCAGGTCTCAGAACTTCCTGATTATTTTCTGTGTCTATCTCTGTCTGTCTTTTTTTTTTTTTTAAGTATATTTTATTGATTTTTTACAGAGAGGAAGGGAGAGGGATAGAAAGTTAGAAATCTCAATGAGAAAGAAACATTTATCAGCTGCCTCTTGCACACCTCTTACTGGGGATGTGCCCACAAACAAGGTACATGTCCTTGAATGGAATCGAGCCTGAGACCTTTCAGTCTGCAGGCCCACACTCTGTCCATTGAGCCAAACCAGTTGGGGCTGTGTCTTCCTTCCTTCCTTCCTTCCTTCCTTCCTTCCTTCCTTCCTTCCTTCCTTCCTTCCTTTCTTTCTTTCTTCCCAACTCTGTCTATAACTCTCTCTCTCTTGGTCTGTGTCTTGTTATTTTTATGGAAAGCCTGAAGAGAGAGAGAGAGAGAGAGAGAGAGAGAGAGAGAGAGAGAGAGAGACATTTTCAGGGAAGTGTCTTGGCGAAGACAAATTCCCATGGCAGTGAGAAGACAGTTGTGCAATCGTAGGTATAGTGTTTCTCCCCAACCTTTGGATGAAACAACTAAATAATTGTGATCTGTCTCCAAACATATAAAAACCAATGCACAATTGCACAATCCCATAGGCACTCAATCCATCCAGAGGGCTGTCAGACATCTGCCAGGACTGGTGCAGGGAAGGAATTAGAGGCAAGGTTATTTGGTTGGTTTGGCTCCTTATCAGGAGGAAGGCTGGAGTTCAGCCTAAGTACTTATCCCAACTGATCACACCCTGAAATGTGCTGAGTCCTGCCTCCCTCTTCCTGTTAACTCTTTCCCAACCTACTGTGGTCAGAGACCTCGCTCTGCTATGCCTTAGGAAGGTTTTGTTCTTCCTTTTCATTAAGGATGATGTTCTCCATGTACCTTCTTTATGAATTTAAGGGACTACACTTTTTGTAGATTGAATTTAGAGAAGGTACATGAGCTCATGATTGATCTCTTGTCCATGAACTGGGGGAATGAAAATTGCAATCAAATATTAGGAAGCAGGAAAAAAACATCTTTATCTCATTTGAAATTTCATTGCCACCTATGGGTGGCATCTACGTCTCCTGAGCCCAGGTAAGAGGTGATATGTACCTAAGGTAGGTAGGTCTATTCAGAGGTCATCACAGTTCCTGTTTGTTTCCATGTATTTGCTTTTTATTATAGAAGAAAAATATTTTTTTCCTCTAGGCTGTGCACTCCCTATAGTTACTTGTAATGCGTGTTTATTTGCAGAACATAGTGTACTGTGAAGGCCAAATCAAAGTCCATTATAACTGCATTTGTTACATGGTCCTACCTGTTATTTCTTGATCATTTTGCACATCTTTAGTAACAGAACATTGGAACTCTTGGAACCACAGCAGCTGTTAAGACCACTTAGGGAGAGATGACATCTTTCCTAACAGCCTAGTTCTAAAAATACTACCTTGAAAATAAGCATGATAAAATGGCTCCCTTTTTCCTTTTCTTTGTCTCATTCAAGGAAACAATTTGAAATAAAAATCTAAGTTTTCATATTGTTGAGGGATTTTTAAGTGACACAAAAAGCAACCCAGTAAGTGAAGGTGTAAGTTATAAGAATTAAGAAACCCTTCATGTTCAATCCTAATTGTGCTTTTTTTTTTTCTTATTACATTTAGTCATCTAGTTCATTCAACAGGAATATTTATTAGTTTTCCTATGGCTGCAGTAACAAATTAACACTAACTTGTCGACTTGACCCAAATGTCTGACCTTATAATTCTGGAGTCAGGAAGTCTAAGAGAAAGGTGTCAGCAGGTGGTCTGCATTCCTCCCAGAGGTTCTGAGGGGAGAATCCATTTCCTTGCTCTTTTCAGTTTGCAGAGGCCACTTGCACTCTTTGGCTCCTGGCCCCTTCCCTGTGTCACTCCAACCTTTTGCTTCTGTCATTACCTCTCCTACTTCTGCCTTTGATTTTCTTGCCTGTGATGACATAGGGCCCACCTGAATAACCCAGGGTAATTTCCTTCACTTAAAAAATCAGCTGAATAGGAATCCAATACCATCTGCAACCTTAATTCCCCATTGCCATGTAAACTAACATATGTACAGGTTCTGGGGATTAGGACATGGACATCTTTGGGGATGAGGTATTGTTTAGCCTACTATAAGTACCTAGTATGTACCAGTTGATTCTGTTTTGCTTTGGTCACAGACAGCTGGAGATCTATGTCCTCTCTATTGTTCTATGTGAGTGACATAACCAAATTGCTCGTATAAAATATCTCCCGATGCACAGCAGATATACCATCTGTTCATGCATGTCAACTAATGAAAGGTATCCAGTACCTGATGCCATCATCAAGTTCAGGGGAAGTTGTTCTATTTGAAGCAATGGCTGTAGGTCAGTATCAGGCTCCCTATGGTGTATCCACAGTAACCTCACAATATTGCATGATGCCCTTTTACTTTCTTATTGTAATTCTCTCTCCTATCACAGGTTAAGTTAACACTGACTTAATATAAAAGCTGACCTTTGTTGGCTTCATAAGGATGGGAAGTAGGAAAATTTGTGGAATTTATTATTTCCACTGGGACACCGTGGCAAGTCAAAGGAGGCACCACTAATAATTATGCAGGAACTATAGGTATAAAATAATAGGACTGCCCTAACCAGGTTGGCTCAGTGGATAGAACGTCAGCCTGTGGATTCAAGGGTCCCAGATTCGATTCCGGTCAAGGGCATGTACCTTAGTTGTGGGCACATATCCAGTAGGGAGTGTGCAGGAGGCAGCTAATCAATGTTTCTCTCTCACTGATGTTCCTAACTCTCTATCCCTCTCCCTTCCTCTCTGTAAAAAATCGATAAAATATTTTTTTAAAATAATAGGACTATCCTGGGAACACCAGGCCATGGGTCTCCCTATACATTGGGTCCAAATGAATAATAACAGCCATAAATACTGTGATGACAATAAATCAGTTTCAAGCACTGCAGTATTACTGTTATTATTATTAATCATCCCTATGTTAGAGTTTAGAAATGTAAATACTCATAGCTTATGCTAGTGATTGCTACGTTAGGATTTAGATCCAATTTTGTAAAATACGACAACAAATGCTTTTTCCATTATATTGCCTTCCAGAAAAAGTGTAGCTTCTTAGAAATTATTGAATTGCAGTTGTCAGCTGGATATGGTTGGGCATTTTAAGAATGATGTCGCCCAGCTGGTATGGCTCAGTGGTTGAGCTTCAACCTACGAAACAGGAGGTCACCAATTGATTGTTGGTCAGGGCATATGCCTGGGTTGTGGGCTTGGTCCCCAGTGTAGGGCATGCAGGATGTAGCCGATCAATGATTCTCTCTCATCATTGATGTTTCTCTCTCTCTCTCTCCCTCTCTTTTCCTCTCTGAAATCAATAAAATAAATAAATAAATATGAGAATGACATGACCTAGGAGAGCTATACAATGTCTTCATGAGAGGTCTGTGAAAACCAGGAGCCATGATAGATGCTTTTTCTTGATCTTGCCTTCAGGTCTGTCAGTTTGTCGTCTCTGTCAATGGACTCAACGTGCTGCATGTGGACTACCGGACTGTGAGCAATCTGATCCTGACTGGCCCACGGACCATTGTCATGGAAGTCATGGAGGAGTTAGAGTGCTGAGCAGATGGCCTTCCTGGTACTTCAAGTGGCTGTGGATGAGCAAAGCCAAAACAGCACAACACAATGCAGTGACAAGACTTCCATGCACATGGGTGGCTCTGGACATATAAACCTTTTCTTCGTACAGACACATCTTGATTTGAGTTTCATACACTGTTTAGAATGTGGAAGAACCGGGTAATACATCTTAAAAACAGCAACTTATGTCAGTATAGAAAATATTTGGGACAGAATTTTCTTCATGGGCAGAATTGCTTTACTTGATTTCTGTTTGTAGTTCTCATTCACTGTTTCTTATCTTAATTTGCAGAAAGTTGTTGAAATGTTTCTCTAGTCAAACAGCAACTCCCTAAAATCTCTTGTGTAGGAATCAATAGAGGAGTTTTTATAGGCTTTAAACTGTATTCTTACCAAAATGAATATGAAACTGTTTATTAGAGAATCTAGATCTCACTGAGCTCCAAATTAAAGCAACAAAGGAATAGTATCTGTTAATTAGCATTTTGAAGGAGTATCTAAAACTTTCAAGAGCTTAGAGTCATCAAAAATGGCTTTTTTATCTGAATTCCTGCCTTTAGTGTCAACTTTAACACAATATATGTTTTCAACTATAGCATTAGTTAAGAAGCAAAAACTCTGTGATGATGTGGGTTCATAGATAGGGAGATATTACTTGTTTGCTCCATTTTCTCTGTCTGAGCCAAAATCATTTGTTCTATCAGCTATAACAGCTTTTTGGAATTAATGCTGAATGTGTTGAATGTTAAAACAGAGACACTTGTATATACACATATACTTCAGAATTAACCCTCTGACAAGATTTCACTTTGAGGGTGTCCCTTTTTTTAAGTGAAGTGTTCTAGAACTTGGCCCATATGTGACAAAACTTGAAACTAAATTGCCTTACTGGCCTGGATCTTTACTAGCTTAGTATAACGTATTCTAAGGACATGACATGCTACTTATTTGGCGGGAATATTTTTCACCAAAAGCAAGTCTCGTGTTGTAACTTTTCAGCTCGCTTGTATATATGCATGTTTCTTTTTTTGATGTAGAAAAGGATGCATTTTGGGGCTCGGTGTATAGAGGAAATTTCTCAACGTGCCAAATTAAGGAGCCAGGGAATGCTGAATTCTTCTTCATTTTATATAATGCATTCTGAATGATGAGGTTACTTTCTTATTATGTGTTAACAAAATAAAATATGAATGATGTACCTCAGCCATTATTTTGTGATAGAGTATCATAATGTATTGGTACTGATAGAATTGACATACCATCTTAAAGATGCTACATGTATATGTTTCTGGCAGTCCAAATTTTCTGATCTGCAGTTTTAGAGAATAGGATTTCGAAGTAAGATAGAATGGCTAACATTAATGCCAATCTACATTTGGGAACTATTGTCATCTCCATGCATATGCTCCTATGTGCATTTCTACTGTATGTCAATCTCTGTGCTATCGCTCTTAACAAACATGATCTCTTTTCATCCTCGTCACAACCCTGCCAGATAGATATTAATCATCCTTACTTTGTGGTTGTGGAAACTAAGTATTAGCAAGTTTAAAAATGGTCTCCAAGTTCACCCAGCTGCAAAAACCGCTAAGTGATAGTAGTCTGGATTCAAACACAGGTTTATTTAATGTTAAAGCCCATGTCACCACCCCCAGCCTTTCTCCCTGTAGGGACCTTCTGTTAAAGGCTTACTCTATACCAGGTGCAGTGCTAAAATTATAAATTGCTAATTCTTATTGACCTGTGAGGTCAATATCATTATCCCCATTTTACAACTGAGGAAATTGACTCATAAAGAGGTTCGTCTTAAGCCCAAGTCCACACCACTAGTAAGTAGGAGGCCTTGCCATTTGGCTTTTAAAAATGTTTATAACATCGTTAAAATATGAGTCTTAAATTCTGTCCTAAGGTATTCATAATTGACAGGAGAAGGACTGCCTTTTGGGA
>PVJN01020460.1:5000-35965 GCA_004026805.1 Lasiurus borealis
TACATTTCTAAAATTTGACCATTTTAGTTACTTTTTTATCTTGCATCAACTAAAATCTATTTTGAAACCATTTTTTTATGAAAGTCAATTGAAATGATAACTAGGCAAGATCATTAGCGTTATAGAACTTGTATTTTGAATATCATGTATATTGCATTGTATGAAAACCTCAAATATTTTGGAGAAATAGGTAGGTAATAAGTAAAAGTAGAAATTTGTAAATTCAGTTGAATGTTATGTGGCTATTAAAATGATAGTTATGAACACAATCACAATTTAAAATTATTATGTATACTATGATATGGATAAAATAATTACAGTGCTATATAGGTAAGCACTTATATTTTTCTAAGAGCACTTTAGATTTACAACACTTTAGATTAATAACAGCATTATCCCAATTTACACTGAGAAGTAAACTGAGACATGAATGGGTGAAGTCATATAGCTGGTGAGGGATCTCTACTTTCAAAACAGAATAAGATGTTTTAGGCAATATAATTAATACAGGAAGAGGAAGCAAGAGGTATAATTATCGAGTCAGAAGAGCCAAACTTCCTATTTGTAGGTGAATCGATCACCCACTTAGAAAATTTAAATATTTGAAAAACCTTGATCATGAGAGACCAAGGTAATCACAGAAGGAAAATCAAGAGTTTTCTTGCATTCTGAGAAAAAGCAATCAGTGAACACAATGCAGAAATATCCTGTTTAAAATGCAACTTTTAAAAAAATGAAATAGGAACCCAGCCAACCAGAACCATAAATGATGGTGTGTAGCTGGACTTCAGAGCTTTGTGTCTGGCTCGGAAGTGAAGCTCTTGACTGGTGGGTAGAATTAGAACGCCAAGTTCTGCTCACTTAAAACATCCTACCGGCGAGTGCAAAAGCGTTCAGCAAGCTTCTTTACAACAATGCCAACTGGAGCTGGTGTCACAGAAAGTCGTTTTTTAAATGCGTAAATACCAAGTGTGCGTTTTTACAGCGTTTATAATAATTCGGGAATGGCCCCGTTATACGTAAAAGAAACTTGAGGAAGAGCTGCATGGTTTCTCTGAATTGCCTTGTTTTCGGATTTGACAATGGCGCCAAGTTATTAGCCTCCTCTGTTGCCTAATCCAACCCCTATTTACCCATTTCTGCTTTGACAGCCATCACTATGTTAAACCAAACTAACACAAATAATAGAAAAAAAGAAATTATTGTAGCATTGGTTGCAGAAGCTGCATGGAAGGTAAAGGGGCCTATATTGGGTACAATGTTAGGACACTGCATCATGGAACCTCTGCTTGAATCATCTCTCTGGGAAACACAGACGGCCTTAGTTGTGAGGGAACACAACAACAACAACAACAAGACAAAGAAAAAACCCACATCCAGGCTTTTCTGCCTGGGCAGAAACGGGGTCCTCATCAGGAAAGCCGAGCAGTCTTACCACCTCACTTCTTCCTAAGTTGGATCACTGCCATGTGACAGGTATGGGAGCACATGTTGGCAAAGGATGTTAGCAATTCCAGAATGTAACTCAGGTCCCTTCTGTGGTTAGAGGTCTTTATTCCCAAGTTTCCAAGACACCGGAGAAGTGAATGCCAGGATGTGTGGGAGAGGTAAGGTCTGCCGTAGGTGAGCACAGGGGATGCTCTTGCATTTGACTCTGAGATGAGCCATCCGTGTTCTATTCTTGCTAAAACGTTTGCTTATGAACTTGAAACATCCATCTACCCACCCACCCACCCATTTATTTATACAAATAAAGACATCATCACTACTCTGCTCAAAACTCTATGCTAAGAATTTGGGAGGGGTAGAGGCATAAAGAGGAATGCTGTACCAATTCAGTTTTTAATTTGATAAGAGTGGCCCATGGTCTTCTCTCTTGCCAGTTATGGATAGCAACTTTTATTTGGTTACACGTTTTGCTGGATAACATCTAGACCAGCGGCGCTCACCTGTGGGTCACAACCCCTTTGGGGTCCATCGACCCCATCATAGGGGTCGCCTAAGACCATCAGAAAACACAGATATTTACATTACGATTCACAACAGTAGCAAAATTACTGTTAGGAAGTAGCAAAGAAAATAATTTTATGGCTGGGGGTCACCACCACATGAGGAGCTGTATTAAAGGGTCCCGGCATTAGGAAGGTGGCGAACCACTGATCTAGACTATCATCTATTGTTCTAAATCATTGCTCCCAGGATTGTAGAACTTTCCGTGCCCTTAGAAAATAGTCCCAGAAGACTTAAACTTAATCTGTCTATATGTTAGCTTTCATTTCCTTATTTTCCCAACTCCCATCACCCACCTTTCTTGGTTCCATTCACAAAGACATAGTGCTCCAAGCTTGTGGCACTTTTGTGATGGACATGCATTTCACAAAAATCGAGATCCAGGATTATTTATTAGTTAATTTGCTCAGGGGTTGGTGTCATGACCATGGGGTTGGTCATGAATGCCCTAGCACTTAGAGCAGCGGTTCTCAACCTGTGGGTCGCGGCCCCTTTGGGAGTCAAACAACCCTTTCACAGGGGTCGCCTAAGACCATCGGAAAATGCAGATATTTACATCACGATGCATCACAGTAGCAAAATCTCATGGTTGGGGGTCACCACCCCATGAGGAACTGTATGCAAGGGTCGCGGCCTTAGGAAGGTGGAGAACCATTGGCTCAGCGGCAGAGAATCGGGCGCGATCACCATTGTGGGTCCAGCGACGCAGAGACTAACCCGATGGAAGAGGAGCTTTGAAAACAGCCTCCCCACAGGGCCATGTGGCAGCCACCTCAGCTCATCAGAGGTCTCTTGGAACGGGCTCAGGGCGGACTTGATTGCAAGCTATGCCTGGCTGCCACCGCTGCTCGTTTCAACAACACGGGGCATATTTTTTAAACTCCGCTGAGCATAATAACAGACAAGCAGCTCGGCAAGGCAAGGCTATAATTCCACGGAGGGTGCTGGCGGTGACATGTCCCACGAAGGCAGAATCTCAGTGGTTTGTCACCAGAACCCCCAGCGGGGAATTATAGCCTCCCTCGCTTCTTGCTTATTTTCTTTAATATGTAGATGTCACTTTGCCTCTCCCCTCAGCTCCCCCGGAGTTCTTCCCCCTGATTTCCTGGCCACCAAGGATACTTTATCTTCTACTGTTGTGATCAGTGCCTCTCCCTGGAGCGGTTTAAACCCTGTGATGTGGACACAGTGCTGGGTTCTGTTTTTATTTCTCTTCGTCTTGTCAGAGGCCTGCTGCCGCCTGGTCAGCGAATTCAAGAGGGTCCCCGGATTTGTGTCCTGGAGTAGAGACCTCGGGGCCCTGTGCAGCCTCCCTTATGAGGGAGGTTAACTTTAGATGCCAACGGGGCAGAACTGGAGAAGGTTGAGGCTTGGGGAAGGCTGGAAGAAAAACTGGTAGAGCAAACAAAGACAAGATCCAAACATGGAAGAAACATCTTTCTAGTAGAGTTTGGGGAATCTGTAAGTTTAAATAAGTCCATATCCATATCCATATATGTAAAGAGTTTTCAGGAATATACACGTGTGTGTGTATTCATGAACATGGCATAAAATCCGAATAATAGCTTTAAACGATGAGAGCTTAATTGAACATCCCCAGATCCCACGTGGTTCTGCCTGGGAATTGTGTCTGGATGAAAAGGAATTGCAATTGGACTCCAGTAGCCGTGAGGAGGTGCATGTATCTTTATTGTGCCTTTCCCTGAATGAAGGATTCAGGGGTTTCATGTAAGTGTCAACTCAGAGTGTCCAGTTGATCGCTGCTTTCCAAAGCCTTCCTTATACAAAGGGTCCCTTCACTTTCACTCGCTCTCTTCCCTTGTTTTTACATTATTTAAATATGTCCATATTTCCCAAAGCAATCTATACATTTAATGCAATCCCTAACCAAGTACCAATGGCATTTTTCACAGAACTAGAACAAATCATTTAAAAATTTAAATGGAACCACAAAAGACCCCGATTAGACACAACAATCTTAAGAAAGAAGAACAAAATTGATGTCATACTATATCAAACTATACTGCGAGTCTATTGTAATCAAAACAGTATGGTACTGGCATAAAAACGGACACATAAACCAATGGAACAGAATTGAGAGCCCAGAAATAAACTCAAGACTATATGAAAAATTCATCTTTGACAAAAGAGCAAGACATACAATGTGGTAAAGACAGTCAATTCAATAAATAGTGTTGGGAAAACTGGGCAGATGCATGGAATAGAAATGAAACCAGACCACCTTTTTACACCTTGCACAAGGATAAATTCAAAATGGATTAAAGATTTAAATGTAAAAGCCAAAATTATAAAACTCCTAGAAGAAAACATAGGTAATAAAGACTGACATTGTTCATAGTAATATTTGTTTGGATATATCTCCTTGTGCAAGGAAAACAAACAAACAAAACAAACAAATGAGACTACATCAAACTAAAAAGTTTTTACACAACAAAGGAAATTATCAACAAAATTAAAAGATAACCGATCAATTGGAATAACACAACCTCCTATGATATATCTGATAAGGGGTAAATATCCACAATTTATAAAGAACTCATACAACTTAATACCAAAATACCAGACAATCCTATTAAAAAAATAGAGGACCTGACTAGACATTTCTCTAAAGAGGACATACAGATGGCCAATAGACATATGAAAAGATGCTCAAGGTCACTAACCACCAAAGAAATGCAAATTAAAACCACAAAGTGATATCACCTGATTCCTGTCACAGTGGCTATCATCAATAATCAACAAAGAGTAAATGGAGGCGCAGATGTGGAAAAAGGGGAACCTCATGCCCTGTTGGGGGGGATGCACATTGGTGCAGCCACTATGGGAAATCGTTATGGAGGCTCCTCAAAAAATTAAACATGGAACTGTCACATGACCCAGCGATTCCACTTCTGGATATTTATCCAAAGAAATGCAAAACACCGATTTGAAAACATGTATGTATTCCTACATTCATTGTAGCATTGTTCACAATAGCCCAGATATGAATGCAATCTAAATGCCCATCAGTATGGATGGACCTAGACAGTATTATGCTAAGTGAAATAAGTCACTCAAGAGAAAGACAAATAAATAGCACATGATTATACGTACACATGGAATCTGAAGAACAAAATAAATGAGCAAACAAAACAAAAGGAAACTCTTAGATACATAGAATAAATTGATGATTGCCAGAGAGGAGGCTTGATGAGAAAGGTGAAGGGATTAAGAAGTACAAATTAGTAGTGACCAAATAGTCACTCCTCCCTTCCATTCTTCCTGAAAATTAATGGGAAAATATCCACAGGTGAGAATTAACAACAAAAAAGTCAGGCTAACCTTTCTATATTATTAAACATAGGACTACAGCATTTATTTTAATAGTTTAAATAAAATATTAAAATAGTATATACTACTCCATCTATATTTTAATAGAAAAATTAATTTATTGATATTTGGCTTTAGTTTTTTTAAAAAATT
Source organism: Lasiurus borealis (assembly GCA_004026805.1). Classification (NCBI taxonomy): domain Eukaryota; kingdom Metazoa; phylum Chordata; class Mammalia; order Chiroptera; family Vespertilionidae; genus Lasiurus; species Lasiurus borealis. Next base: position 10,494 of record PVJN01020460.1, read on the forward strand.
ATTTTTATATTTCCTTGCTTCTGTTTTCCTATGTTTTTCTGTACCGATTGGTTGGTTATTCATTATCCTTTTAATTTCTTTGAATGTCTTAAAATGTACAGATCCTGTTGCATTCTTATGGTTTACTTTAGACATCCTAAAATTTAAAATGTTTTATCTTTCTAAGTATGAAGCATGAAACTGTATGTGTGTATTTTATCTTACACAAAATAAGAACTTTAGCATACTTTAAGTATTGCCCTCCCTCAGCTTCTATAATAGATACTACAGACTAGGTGGCTTATCAGCCATTTATTTTCTCACAGTTCTGGAGGCTAGAAGTTCAAAATCAAGGTATTGGCAGATCCATGTCTGAAGAGGGCACCCTTCCTGTATGCACATGGCTATCTTCTTGTTCTGTCTTCAGATGGCAAAGAGAGAGAGAGAGAGAGAGAGAGAGAGAGAGAGAGAGAGAGAGAGAGCTTATAGACACTAATCCCATTGACAAAGACTATCCTTATAAGTCTAAGAAAACTAGAAGTAGAAACTATCAGTCCTCTTAAAGGGTAGCCCAGAATTAGCACAACATTCTTTCTACCATGTTCTACTGGCCAAAGCAGACAGAACCCACCAGATTCCTGGAGTTAAAGAAATGCATTGCTCCTTGTTTTCCTCAGCCAAGGATACTTTCCCATTGATTTTTAGAGAGAGTGGAAGAGAGAGGGAAAGACAGAGATAAGTAATGATGTGAGAGAAACACATCAATTGGTTGCCTCCTCCAGGAGTCCCACCCAGGGCCCGGACCAGGGAAGAGCCTGCAACTGAGGTACACGCCTTTGACGGGAATCCAGCCAGGGACCCTTCAATCAGCAGACCAATACTCTATCCACTGACCCAAAGCAACTAGGACTGCATTGTCCCTCTTGATGGAGGGTGGCACACCTGTGCAGGAAGGAAGAAAATTGACGGCGGCCATGTTTGGGAACACGCTGTCACAGTGCTAGTCATGATTCAAGCACATGCTAACAAAACTTAATCATTTCAGCAGGCAAATCGATAAATAAGAGAAAGAAATTCATTTAAGTCCCTCTTCCCTGTGCTCCTCATCTATAGTTTCAGTTCCCAGAGAAAAGTGTTCTTAACAGTTTTTAACCTGCACGCATCTCCATTTTCATTCATGAAATGTAAGTTTCATTTATTAATAATTTGCATTATTTCTGTTTTGCTTATTTGTATTTTTAGAATTCACGTATAAGTGAAATCATATGGTAGTTTCCTTTTTTTTTGGTCTGAATGTTTTCAGTTAGCATAATACCCTCTAGGTCCATTCGTGTTGTTGCAAATGGCAGGATTCCATTCTTTGTTATGGCTGAGTCATAGTCCATAATATATATGTACCATATCTTCTTTATCTACCCAGAGGAAAAAAAAAATTGATGGTTGCCAGATGGAAGGAGGGTTGGGGGGAGAGGAGGTGGAAGGAAAGGGATTAAGAAGTACAAATTGGCAGTTATAAAAATAGTCATGGGATTTTAAAGTACAGCATGGGGAATAGAGTCAATTAAATTGTAACTAGAGGCTTGGTGCACGAAATTCATGCACGGAAGGGGGGTTCCCTCAGCTTGGCTTATGCCGTCTTGCATTCTGGGAGCCCTGAGGGGATGTCCAACTGATGCCCGAGGCTCCCTCCCCATGGAAAGCGGGCCTAAGCCGGCAGTGGGACATCCTTAGAGCTGCCGCAGAGGTGAGAGAGGCTCCCGCCACAGCCACTGCACTTGTCAGCCATGAGCCCTGGCTTCTGGCTGAGTAACACCCTCCTCCCCACCGTGAGAGCACACTGACCACCAAGGGGCTGCTCCTGCATTGAGCATATGCCCCCTGGTGGTCACTGTGCTTCATAATTACTGTTTGTTCTGCCATTCAGTCAATTTGCATATTAGCCTTTTAATATATAAGATAACGATGTCTGGTGTCAGATGGGTACCGGATCACACCATAGTGGGGTGATCACTTCTTAAATTACTCTGTTGTATTCCTGAAACTAATATAATATTGTAATTGAAAAATTAAAAAGCCAACTTGCCTTGGACATGCTAAATTCAAGTTAACTTGCCCTCTGCTTGCTCTCCTTAAATTTTTTTCTGCCAGACATTTTTTTAAGTTCTTATGTCAGCTATTTTTATAGCTTTAAATAATACCTAAACTCCCATATCTTGGCCCATCAACTTTAGGTGGTATCTCTTGACTTTCTCCTATATAAATCATTAATTGGTTATTTAGCTTGCTATGGAATTAGCAACTACAATATTATTTTCCTTTGACCTTTCAAGATATTGCTCTGTTGCCTTCTAGCATCAACTAATGATTTCTGCTTACTTCGTTTTCTCTAGAAGCTTTCTGAAACTTCACTTCAGTTGGGTATTTTGAAATTACACATGTCAATATTGTTCAGTCATCTGGTTTAGTACTTAGTTGAATCTTCAAATTTCCTGATTTTTGTCTCTTTTCAGCTTAGGGTATTGCCTTATATTATTTCCGCAAGATTTCTTTATCCTCTCTTTTCAGAGCTTCTTTTAGTTGAATATCAAACTCCTTCATGTATTCTCTCTGTCTTTTATTCTCAACTATTTGTAAATATGATATACTCTTTAGGATAGTCGCACCATTAACTTCCAACCTTTCCATTAAGTTATTGTTGTCTGTTAAGCTATTTAATGTTTAGAATTTAACCTCATTTTTAAACTTTTAGTTCTTAAGAGCTCTATCTTGTTCTGTGGGAATTACAGCATTATGTTTTTGCTTTATGAATAGAATACATAAAATCTCTCCAAGGATATTATACAGTCTTTTAAAATTCTCTTTTATTCTTTACTTACCCTAGGGTGAGTTTTGTTTGTTCCTGTTGGTTGTGCTGCTTTTTTCTCATTGTTGCTTTGTCCTTAAAGATACGGTGATTCTTGGTTGTACCTGATTAAATATGAATAGAGAAGTAAGTTGCTAGAAATAGAGAGCTAGCCTCGGTTTATATCTTAAGTTGTTTTCTAACAGGTCTCTTTCCTGGATGCATGAGCTGATTAGAGCTTTGAGCAGTTTGCAAGGGGTAAGGGGTTGGCACGAATCAAGCAGGAAGCTTGTTGGATGCACCCCAACCAGCTGAAGCTCCAATAGGGAGGGCTCCATTGTAGAATGCCACCAGCTCAAAATGACCCCATATCCTTTCCCAGGTACCCCCTGCCCCTTCATCAGAATACATTCTATGTCTTTTAGCCTTGGTTTCCTAGTGATACTTTACGAATTGTTTTATAGAATCCTACAAATGATCCTCTAGATTTTTGCCTTATTTCCTAAACTGTTCTTTGTTGATTCTAATCTGGCTTTATAGGTGGGGAGAAAAAGTATTTTACCTGTGTTCTGGGAAGGTATAGAAGGTATAGTTTCAGTTGGAGAAAACAGCCAACTAGATTAAATGCCACAGAAAGTATAATTGAGGTTAGAACTTAAAATATATATATATATATATACATATATATATATATATATATATATATATATATATATATATATGCATGGGGCTTGGTAATAGAGATGAATGATGCCTCACAGAAAACATTCCAGCTTGAATTCAGATTGAAGAGAAACTGGAGATGGATAAAAAAGGTTTGCGTGATGAGAAATGTGAATGATAAAGGAAGGAAAGTGAGAGGGGCATACGAGGAGGAGGATATGAGATCATGAGAGGGATTTTACTGTTAGAGCAGGGGAGACTGGGAATGAAGGGGCCTCCACAGAGGAACAGGCTGAAGAAAGACAGAGAAGTCAGGGCCCAGAGGGACAGACTGAGCCATAAAGAAGAAGACAGGTGGTGAGTAGTCATCAGACATCACACTCCTGAATTTAGAGATTCTCTCCTCAAATGTCAAAATAATAGAACATGACATGGATGTAGTTAGGGTGTGTGTGTGTGTGTGTGGTGTGTGTGTGTGTGTGTGTGTGTGTGTGTGTAAACACATAGCAGCTAATGATCAACAGTAAGCTAATGTACAGCATAAACCTGGGGGTTAGGTCACAAGCGCTATTGTGTAATACTCAGCAGTGTATTACTCCAATCTAAGTAATGGTCAATTTGAAATTGAAATAAAACATTAGTTTGTTAGTCTAGTGGGTGTGTTGTCTTTTTAGAGTTTATATAGAATGACACACACCTGTTCCTGGAATAATTATGGACTTTGCTCTTTTATAGAGCATGAGGTGCCAGGCAAGTGAATGTCTGTAAATAGCTAGACAAATCTGTAGATTAATTTTTTAAGAGAGCACGATTTATTTAGGACCAAAACCATCAGATGTAATGCAAAGTCAGAAGTTGTTAAATTTAATTTATTTAAGTGCAGTGACATTTTTAGTCTTACCCATCTCACTGTGAGATGTCAAGTTCAGAGGCCTTAGCATTTAAAGTAGATAAAAAAAAATATGTGTTTAATCCTCTACATAACTTCCTCTCTAATGCCAGTATCCTCATATTTAGGAGTTGCATCAAAACACATAAAGAACTCATAAAACTCAGCAACAACAACAACAAAAATGAGCAAAGGACCTTGATAGACATTCCTCGGAAGATTTATTATAAGTGACCAACAAGTATGTAAACAAATATTGAACATCAACTATAATTAGGGAAATAAAAAATTAAAACTACAAGGAGATGTCAACTCACACCTACAAGGCTGGCTATTATAAAAAATAAAACCAACAAAAAGCAGAAAATAGCAAGTGATGATGAGGATGTCGCAAAATGGAAACCCCTTTGCACTGTCAGTGGCATATTAAATAGTAGAGCCACTTAGAAAACCATATGACAGTTCTTTGAAAATTTCAAAATGGAATTGCATCAGATGCAGCAATTTCACTTCTGAGTATATAACCAAAAGCATTGGAAGTAGAATCTCAGAGAGATATTTGTACACCCATGTTCATTGGAATAGCCAAAAGGTTGAAGCAACCAAATGTCTGTCAATGGATAAATGCATCAACAAAATATGTGTCTACAGGCAGTGGAATATTATTTAACCTTAAAAAAGGAATAAATTCTGACAGATGCTATAACATGGATGAATCTGAGTGAATGAAGCCAGTTACAAAAGGATGAGTGCTGTGTGAGTCCACTGACATGTGGTACCTAGAGTAGTCAACGTCCTAGAGACAAAAGTAGCGTGGTGGTTGCCAAGAGTTTGGTGATGGGGGGCGGGTTTGAGAGAATTAGGGATTATTTAATGCGTGCTGGCTTTTAATTTTGCAAGATAAATGAATTTTGTGGAAGAAGGGTGATGATAGTAATATAAGATGTGAATGTTCTTAATGCCATTGAACTGTACACGGCAAAATAGTTAAGATGGTAAATTTTGTGTTGGGTACATTGTGCCACATTTTACCAAAAGATGTTGGAGGCTGTCTTAGGGATGCAAACTTCAGAGTCAGGCTTTAAGGGAGGTGAGTCAGCTTAGGGAATGTGTTACTTACATTAGATGTCTGTTACCTGCTAGTGGAGTCATGTTAGGCATGTTATTTCAATGCTACACGTTTTAGTCTCATTATCCCTAAAATGGGGATACCTCAAGGGTTGTTGAAAGTATTGAGTCAGTTGGCATATGTAAAACATTTAAATGGTGCCTAGCATAAAGTGCCCTCTCTATGAATTGTGGCTGCTAAAAGCTGTCTCTAATTTTCACCTCTTCTTCCTTGACTTGCCTCTTCCCCAATATATGACTAGCCTCCTCTTAGGATTGTGCATTCTAATTGCTCTGATCACCCATGCTACTGCAACATCCTCTTGTCTTTTCTCTATTTTGTCTTTTGTACTTTTTATATACCCTCAATGCTCTTGAAACATGGTTAATTCATTGTCCACATTGGATCGTTCCCATGTATAAGTGAATACTTTTGATCCCCTTATTGAAGAGAATTGAGAAGAATGTGTTAAGCAGAGTTTAGTAGCTGCATACCAACTGCCAGAGGTGGTGGTGATCTATTTAAGTAAAAATGCCATATTCTTCACAGAAGCAGCTTTTGGATCTACCACGTGGTTACATTTTGTTGTAGCCCACTGTCATTCTTTTATGATCTATCTGGTTTCTATAGTGACCAGCCAGGCGGACCGCATGGGGATCTGATGAGGAACAGTATCCTTCATCTTTTGGTTGTGGTACCATTCTCTGCAAATCCTCCCAGAATGCAGTCTTGCTTATAACAGATATTATTTTGCTCAAGTAAGAGCAATTGCAGTGGTTTCGTTCAACCCTTCTACCACAACATACTTTACTACACAGATCAGGGAACCAATGTGAACATGTTATAAGTCACTAGACCTTTCACAGTTTTATAGTTAGTAAAACAGCCACAACACAGTTACAAAAACCTGTTGTGAGATGGACAGGGACAAAGCTCTGTATTAAGTTTGGCTAAGGTATCTTTGTAGGCCATGGTACTCTGAGTCATGGATGAGTGCTCCCATATTAATAAATCCTCCTCACCTCGTCTCGCATTCCAGCCTTGCAGTCCAACACCTGTAAGGTACACTTTCACACACTGAGATTCCTGCCGTGGACTTGGAGACATGCAATGCCCTGGGTCTGTAAACTGAAGAGATAATGTATTTTCTTGCTCAAGCTGTGTTGCTATTCCATCCTGGTCACTGTCTTGGCGGCAATAAGGAGAGGCAGGAGAAGCTATTGTTATCTTCTGAGGCTGCTGTTTCAGATATGGTCATTTATAGGTTCTTCAGTCAATGGAAGGCTACTCCCCTCAAGAGAGAGAGAGAGAGAGAGAGAGAGAGAGAGAGCTTTTGTCAGCATTGAAATTCAATAGTATTTAGTTCAAGATACATGCTAATACATCCAAATGTCCCCATCCCAGGCCTCAAGCCTCTTCTCTTTCCTTATTCTTGATGAGAGTCCTGTTGACGTTATACATTCAGTGGTACTTCTATTGCTGACATCCCTGTACCTTTGGCCCTGATATTCATCAGAATCTTTTCTACAAATCCAGGAGCTAAGGGATGCGCTCTGGTTCTCAGGTTTTCTCTTCTCAAGGCTTTCGGAGCAGTTAACAAAAGACAAGCAGAGTCTGACTCCAATTCCTGGAGAAGTTTCTAGATTTAGTAAAACTCAACGGAAGCAAATGGCATAACCGAGAGGATTGACTTGAAAATACCCAACACAACACATTTCTCACATCTTGTAGGATCAGCCTCCTAATTTTATAAAGTGCTATTTTCCAAAACGCTTTAGTCTCCGATAGGCCCTTTGACTGTACACCAGGCCAGCTTCTTCCCGGCGATGGTTTGGGTAATGAAATCAGTGGAATCCCTTCATGCCGCTCATTGTCTGATGGATTCAACTGGACACCACCACCGGCGACTACTGCCGCTGTCATCACCTCTAATCACGATTGCTGGGCTGCCACATCTAGTAAATCCTAAAATTTCCCTAGATTTCCAGGCTACGGTAGGATCTCAGCCCAGACTGAGGGATTTATTATCTACAAATAAGACTATAACTCATAGACAGAGTCAACCTTAGACACTGGCTGCTCTTGATTTTTCTGAGATTGTTTCTCACGACACACACACCTGTGTGTCTCTACCTGACACATTTGCTTGTGCGTCCTCTTAACTTCAGCTTCCCATGAACGCTGATGGTCCTGTTGCTGATGTTTTCTCTTTATAAACTATCTAGCTTCAGTCCCTATCTGAACCGTTAACTATCTCCATCTCCCACCAATGTCTCAAAATTTACATTCTTCAATAATAATTTATTCTAGGCCCTATCCCCTATCAGGATAGCCATAGATTGAGTGGCTGCATTTAGGTCTGGCACTTACCAGCTTTTCCGTGAGCTGCAATGGTGGTGGGAACAGACTATGCAGGATCAAACCAGCCCACTTGCATCTTTTGCTCCGTGAGGTCAACGGGCGAGGCATGTTTCTCAGAGGGGACTGTGCTCGCAGCCTGTGCTGGCGCTAGCCTGTAAACTCCCATCCGCCAGCTGTTCCAATCAGGATGGAAGCCCCGTGCTCCGTCTTGGGAAAGAAAGGAGTTAGAGAAACACATTTTTTTTTTAAATTTGCTAATTGTCTTTTCCTCTTCATTAAGCTGGCCATTTGTGTGTCTCAAACACGACAACAAAGAATGAATGGATGAGAATTAAATAACCTGCACTCTTTTCTTTTAATTCACAAGGAACTGAGCATTTCGTTTTGTTAATCCAATGAATTCCCCACAATTAAATGAATTGTTTTCTTTATATGTTGACTTTCTACATGACAGACTGTCACATGTTATATTTTATTATGCTTTAAACTTACAAAGCGCTTTTGTGCTGATTGCTATATTCAGTCCTCACAACCACTTGGAGAGTTAGGTGATAGAGATGGAATCAAACTCATACTCTAAAGAAACTGCTCAATATCTTGCTCATATCTTATCCCTGAAAATTAGCAGGATGCAAATAGAACCCTTCCCCAGATTTTCAGTCAAGTACAGCTTTTTTTTTTTTAATATCGTACCATACCATACCATACTATACCATACCATACCATACCATACCTGCTTATATATGAACATGTAGGCTATATCAGTGAGGTCCTGCTTTTTACAGTCTCTCTTTTTATTTTTACAGGACTCTGGAAACACACACACACACACACACACACACACCCTGTGATAATTAGTTCTTACATGTAAAACAAGGGGGTTAGACTAAATAACTTCTAACATCTCTTAACATTCAGATTTTTTTAACTTAAACACCATAGAACCCTAATGAAACCCACTTTTATCATACTGTAAGTCAATAGTAGGTTATTTTCCTCTCACTTTCACTAGGAAATCAGCTTCTGTTGGCTGTTGTATCCCTAACGCCAATGATGGAGCTTTTCAGTTAGTAGGCATTCAATACATTCATCAGTTGAATGAAGCAACAATTGGGAATCAAATTTTAGTTCATAATTCTGAAGACATCACATCTTATTATTTATGGTTATAGTGACCTAGAGGTCTTGAACAATTGAAAATCAAATTTCAGTTTTCCGTTTAGGACATTTATATTATTAGCGCTAACCTAAGGCAAATATGATAAAGTGGGCCAAGTGAGTCTTCAGTGACTGTACATTGCCTCTCTTTCCAAAGCTGTTTGGTGGTGAGTATGTAATTCATTCACCTAAATGTTCAGAACTGATGGAAATAGAGAGATAGACAATGAAAAGGGCAGAATTGGATAGTAGAGATTTAATGAAGTAAACATAATAGATTCGATGAAATCTAAGATACTCTTCTATAAGCAAATAAATGCCTTTGAAAAGAAAACATGACTTAGTTTTAGTTTAGATGACGCAAGCACAGTTGTATAAGAATAAAATAATTGCCAAGGCCAGTTTGGCTCATGGATAGAGAGTCAGCCTGGGGACTGAAGGGTCCCAGGTTCTATTCCGGTCAAGGGCATGTACCTTGGTTGCGGGCACGTCCCCAGTAGGGGGCGTGCAGGAGGCGGCTGATCAATGTCTCTCTCATCGATGTTTCTGGCTTTCTGTCCCTTTCCCTTCCTCTCTGTGAAAAATCAATAAAAAAATATATTAAAAAAAGAATAAAATAATTGAATTGTGTTCTTAGTTCTATAGACATCACAGACTCAATTTATTGCAATTTGTTCCAATATCGGTGACTTATTTTTAAAAAAAATATCAAATTTAATGTAACACATTAAATTTGCTGCAATAAAATATTTTTTCAAATATATATATTTTATTGATTTCAGAGAGGAAGGGAGTGGGAGAGAGAGATAGAAACATTAATCGTGAGAATGACTCATTGATTGGTTGCATCTTGCATGCCCCTCCACTGGAGATTGAGCCTGCAACTCGGAGCATGTACCCCGACCAAGAATCAAATCATGACCTCCTGGGTCATAGGTCAACACTCAACTACTCAGCCACACTGGTCGGGCAATAACAATATTTTTTAAATGCACCTCTGCATATGAAATTGACATGATGTTAGGTCAGAAAATAACTGGTGCAATAATATCAATATGCCCAACTTGAGCTAGTATAATGCAAACAGTAGACAGTAGGTGTTATTGCAGTAAATCTAAGGACCACGCCTCGATGTTTATTCTTTTAATTCATTAATTATGTAAAAATCACATGGGAAGGATGATGATGTTGATGTGCGTATGCGCTCCCAATTTGGTGACATCAGAGCTACTAGGATCCTTTTACTCCTGAGTTTAGGATGACTGCATTTCCTGTAACTTGAAGTTCCATGCCTGATTTATGCTTGCTTTCATTTTTAAAAGGCAATTCATTTTTAATAACTGCACCCCATATTTTGTTTATGCCACATATGTTCAGTCTAATAATTTATTTTGTTCATTTTGTGCAATTTTCTTAAGACTCCTTCTGTGTGTGTGTTTTTTTTCCTTTTCAAGCATTAAAGTTACCATGGAAATCTTGCCATTGGCATGATGGGTGGGGCTTTTACAGAAATATATCTAGTTGCACTTTGTGAGGCTTTAAGATTCAGACCACGCCAGAAAGTGAGAAAAATCAAGGTTGACATGCCTTTTACCTTCAGTATATGTTTTAGCACATTAGTCACACGCAGCCATGTTTTAGCAATGCTTTGATTGAAAATTAAATGACAAAGGGATGGAAGTTAAACCGTAAATCTTTCTTGGTAATGCCAATTGGTTCATCTTATATTTTACTCCGGCACTGTTAACAGTCTAACTATTAATGGTGGATAATAAAAAGTTTCTGTGTTCTAACACGTTATTACATGCTTCCATTTGCTACATTTAAATTAAGAAAATTTAACATCTGTATATTTTTTATTTTTATTTATTTATTTTTTAAATATTTTTTAAAAATATATTTTATTGATTTTTTTACAAAGAGGAAGGGAGAGGGATAGAGAATTAGAAACATTGATGAGAGAGAGACATCGATCAGCCGCCTCCTGCACAACCCCTACTGGGGATGTGCCCACAACCAGGATACATGCCCTTGACCAGAATCAAACCTAGGACCTTTCAGTCCGCAGGCCGACTCTCTAGCTACTGAGCCAAACCGGTTTCGGCTGTATATTTTTAGGTTGGTACTATGACATGCCTGTATGGCCATGTGGCTCGGGGATATTATACCATCTACTTATATTTATAACGTATGTCTTGATATGGAGATGATTCCATATAATGGAAAGAGCTTATCATTTTAGTATGTTATATGTTGTTTTGGAATATAAAAATGCCATACATGCTTTTAATTTTCAGTTTTAAATAATTCCCATTCTCATTTTTAAAACTCCTATCTACAGAAATGGTGCTTTTTATAAATGGTATCTAAAACACGTTGAAAACATTTTTATCTAATATTTGCTGAGATTTTATACAGTATTGCTTAGAAAAAGGTTATAGACTTGAAAAAATTTTTAAAAATTTAAGAAGTCCTTATCTATCATTAAAATATTGCCAGGCAGACATGGCTCAGTGATTGAGCATTGACCTATGAACCAGGAGGTCACGGTTCAAAAATTCCCAGTCAGGACACCTGCCCAGGTTGCAGGCTCCATTGCCAGTGTAGGTGTGCAGGAGGCAGCCAATCAATGATTCTCCCTCCTCATTGCTGTTTCTCTCTCTCTCTCTCTCCCTCTCCCTTCCTCTTTGAAATCAACAAAAACATATTTTAAAAAACATTGCTTCCTTACTGATTAAATGTCATATCCACATTTCAAATATCATACAGGAGAGGGCACTCTGTGGCCCAGGGGCCAGACCCAGGTCCCTGCCTGTTTTTTAAATAACGTTGCATTAGAACAATAGCCATGCTCACTTACTAATATTTATAGGTGTTTTCTATGGCTGCTCTCATGCTATTATTCACAGAGTTGAAGAGTTGCAACAAAGATCATCTCATAGCCCATCAAACCTAAACCTAAATGACTTACTACCTGTCCCTCTGCAGGAAGTTTGCTTACCTCTGGCAAAGGGATGGAAGTTAAACCGTAAATCTTTCTTGGTAATGCCAACTGGTTCATCTTATTCAGCCCTTATTCTCATCCTTGTGAACGGCGAACTGATGGGAAGACGCAGTAAAACTGACAGACAGATCATTGCTACCCACCTGAGACTAATATACGTTATTTGGGGGCCAATTCTTCTCTCCCCACCAGTGGTTCTCAACCTGTGGGTCGAAACACCTTCGGGGGTCGAATGACCCTTTCACAGGGGTCGCCTAAGACCAGCGGAAAATGCAGATATTTACATCACGATGCATCACAGTAGCAACATTTCATGGTTGGGGGTCACCACCCCATGAGGAACTGTATGCAAGGGTCACGGCCTGAGGAAGGTTGAGAACCACTGCTCCTCACCCACTGTTTCCTTTCTGTGGCCTTTGCTCTGCCCGTCACCTCACCCAGAGAAAGAGGGGAGCTACCCGGCTGGTGAGCTGGGAGAGGAACTGGGTCAGTATCTGCCAGCCCCCTCCTCCCCCCTTTGCCCGGGAGCTGGGGGTGGGCCAGGCTGACTCCAGCCACGCAGGCCCATAAAGGGCAGCTCCCACCTAGGGAAGCCTGCCTGAGACATCCCTCCTGGGGGCTGGACTTTGGCTAAAGGGACCCCATCCGCTAGAGTCTGGCACCCCAGGACACTTGTCCTCAATGCTGGTAAACAACACCTCCTAGATCAGTGGTTCTCAACCTTTTTTAATGCTGTGACCTTTTAATACAGTTCCTCATGTTGTGGTGACCCCCAATCATAAAATTATTTTCATTGCTATTTCATCACTGTCATTTTGCTCCTGTGAATGAATCATCATGTAAGTATCTGTTTTCCGATGGTCTTAGGCGACCTTGCTAGCAGTTTTCAACCTGGGAGTCGTGACCCACAAGTGGAGAACTGCTGCTGTAGAGCCTAAGACCATCAGAAAACACAGGTATTTACCTTATGATTCATAACAGTAGCAACATTACAGTGATGAAGTAGCAACTAAAATGATTTTAAGATTGGGGGTCACCACCACATGAGGAACTGTATGAAAAGGTCACAGCATTAAAAAAGGTTGAGAACCACTGTCCTAGATAGAGTGGGTATTCAGTGTTCTCTCCAAGTATAAGCGGTTTACAAATGACATCCGTCTCCCCTATCCGAGGCCTGTGGGTGCGCCTGAGCAGCGGAGAATACCAACCCCTTCGGATCTGCACTGGGGGGGCATCAGGGGTCTGCCGCCCAGGTAGAGGCGCCCGCAGCCTGCGGTTTGCCACAGTGTGAGGGCCGCACACGCCGTGGCCGCTGAGTGGCATTTGGGGGGCTGTGGCCTAGAGGTCCCTGGCAGGAAGGCCCCGGCGTTTCCTGGCCCGGCTGGCTTTCCAGCAGCGGGGGTGTCAGACCTGCAGCCACACGGAGGGAGGACAGGTGTTGATCTCTGATCCCCAACCTGCGGGCACAGTCCCTTCCTCCCTTCCATTGAAGATCATTTAGAGCCAGTTGCTAACGTCCTCTCTGCTCCGTCTCATCCTGAGTGCCACCTGCCATTAGCGAGTGCTTCGCAGGGCACGGCAGTCAGTGCTTCCGGAGGGAAAGGGAAAAGGTTCCCGGTAAAGTCTGCCGCATTTTCTCCGGTTCTCAGGCCGGTGGAGGCAGGATGGCATTTCTGGTTAGAGCAGGGACACTCCCAGCCACTGCGTTTTGTGGGTGGTGGGGGTGTGTTTACCTAGATGTGGCAGAAAAATCCAGAATTCCGATGGAGGAATGGGGAAGCTTTGTAGTAAGTATCAGAATTTGGTGGACCCAAGTTTGACCTGTAGCTGTGTAACTTTAAATATTTTTCATTTTTATTTTTTAAATATATTTTATTGATTTTTTTTTTTACAGAGAGGAAGGGAGAGAGATAGAGAGTCAGAAACATAGACAAGAGAGAGACATCCAACAGCTGCCTCCTGCACACCTCCTACTGGGGATGTGCCTGCAACCAAGGTACATGCCCTTGACCGGAATCGAACCTGGGACCCTTCAGTCCGCAGGCCGATGCTCTATCCACTGAGCCACACTGGTTTTGGCACTATTTTTTAATTTTTAAAATATGTTTTTATTAATTTAGGGAGGAAGGGATAGGGAGAGAGAGAGGGAAACACCAATGATGAGAGAGAAAGGGAAATCAGCAGCTGCCCGTTGGGGACTGAGCCCTCCACAGAAGGATGAAGAGCCAGACTATGAGTCAGAGATACCTCGGCTCACACCCCGGCTCTCCTAACTTTCAGCGTTGTGACCCTGGACTTGTAAAAGGGGCATGCTACCACTATCAGCCTCAGAGCATGCTAGCGAGTGAAGTGTTTAGATTGGCCCTCTCATCTAGTGGAGGTTAGGGCTGCTGTTTACTGTTGCTCTTATTTTATTTTATTTTTAAATATATTTTATTGATTTTCTACAGAGAGGAAGGGAAAGGGACAGAGAGTCAGAAACATCGATGAGAGAGAGAGACATCGATCAGCCGCCTCCTGCACACCCCCCACTGGAGATGTGCCCGCAATCAAGTACATGCCCTTAACTGAAATCGAACCGGGGACCCTTCAGTCCACAAGCCAACGCTCTATCCACTGAGCCACACTGGTCTCGGCTCCTGTTGCTTTAAGCTCTCCTGCCTAAAGGGCATTATGCTCCTTGGACAAGGAAAAATGTTCCGCTTCTTTCTAATGAAGGGGAAGAACAGCCGGGCCAAATCCTGTTTTTCTCCCCCGAGTCCTCACCGATCGCCCTTTCATTTCCAGGATACTCTCCCCGCTCTGTGTAGCTTGGAGCGGGCGGATGGTCCCGGGGCTGTAAAACTCTTAAGCCAAGTGCGGGGCCAGGCATGTGAGCGGGGACGATGGCAGAAAGCCTGGCGTATCAGGCCTCTTCCGATGGAGAGATAAGAACCCGTCGTAATTGGTGACTTGTGTTGTGTTCCGAACTGTGTGATGTGCCGTATGCAAAGCCCCACATTAAATATAGCTTAATCTTTATTGACATTTTATTATCTCCGCCAGCCTAAGAGGCAGGAACCATTAATCTCTCGCTTTCTGAAGAAGAGGCAGCTGAGATCCCGGAGATAAAAAGTGAAGCGTTTTGCACCAAGTTGCACGAGCTGGGATGCAAACTCAGGCTGTCTTGTTGCCGCATCTCTGCTCTTAATCGCGGTGGCAGTTAAAATAATTCCGAGTCGCTTCCGTCCTGGAAGGGTAGGCAGATGGAGATGGAGTAGCCTGCCACAAGTGCGGCACATAGAAAAATACAGACAGGGGCCTTCTCTAGAGTGGACCGAAATATTTCTTTGCAGCTGAAAAGTTCCTTGGGCCATAAATCTGAGGGGTCCATAACCATGATTCTCCTCTTCTCTTACCGGCTTGTTAGGACACACACATGGTTTATTTACCACCGGGATAAAACCAGGCCAAAAAAAAAAAAATGCGATGCAATTTTAGAAAATGTATCTGGTCTCTGACCAAGAGCAGACTATTGGAGACACCGGGAAATTGTCAGAAAACCAACCGCAAAGCCGCTTTGAAAACAAAAGTCCATCTACCTACTCTAAGTAAGTCTGATGAATACATACTATTGCTATGATTAAGCACACACACAATGAAAGAGGAATTGCCTCTGGAAAATAGAAGAGGCATCTTCCCATAATGAAATGGTCACTGGCCGGCCATTAGGTCTAAGAGAAATGGAAAAGCAAAGGACATAAAGAAACCATCCATTTCCCTGAAGGTGCTGGCTAAGGAATGACCGTGCTTCGCAGATAATTGAAACCTGAGGAGCATTTTATTCCTCTCGGTGCATGTGAAATGATTTTGCCTTTGGTGTGTGTGTGTATATATATATATATATATATATATATATATATATATATATATAAACTTGGAAGCACATTTCCTCCACTTAATGCAGGTTGAATTGGATTCTCACTTGCTTTCCAAAGGAGAGACTAGCTGATGTAGGCTTTGCCTAAAGCAGTATTCTCCTCCAGAGAGGGAATGACTGATATGTTGTATTCTTAGGAAAACTCCTGGTGTATCTACACAAGCATGAAATTTTGGGGCACATGGCAGTACAGTGGTACCTCGAGATACGAGTGCCCTAACATACCAGATTTTTGAGATACGAGCAATTTTTGCTTTGAAATATGAGCAACAGTTGAGATATGAGTAATCGTGCGGATCGGCTGGCTGCACACGACCCACCAGTTTACTGCGACTGGAGCGTCTCATAGATTCCCACGCCTCAAGGTTACGGAACGAATTAAACTCGTATCTCGAGGTACCACTGTATTCTGGAAAGATGCCTAATACATTTAGGAAAACTTGCTTTCCATACTGCATTTACTTCCAATTAGCTTTGCAATTTTTTTTAAAAAATATATATATATATTTTATTGATTTTTTACAGAGAGGAAGGGAGAGGGATAGAGAGTTAGAAACATCGATGAGAGAGATATTGATCAGCTGCCTCTTGCATGCCTCCTCCTGGGGATGTGCCCGCAACCAAGGTACATGCTCTTGACCGGAATCGAACCTGGGACCTTTCAGTCCACAGGCCGGCGCTGCATCCACTGAGCCAAACGGGTATCCACCTGCAAAATAAGAGGAATATTCTGCAGACAGATTCCTGTCTAGCTCTTCGAGAAAACCCATTTACACATCATCTGCTTTAAAGTTCGGTAAACTACAGGGGCATAGACAATCGCCTGGAACCCGGAGATGGATGGATTTTGTTCGGGTCAGAGTTGTTCCACGAAAGAAGCTGAACCACTTGGAGAACAAGTGGTTCTTCACGGGGTTTGGGGGTGCTAATCTCTAAGCTATGATTAGAGATAACTCCCCTGCCTCCTTCATGGGGTGCTCTGCGGGAGTGGGGGGAGCAGCCACAAAGTCCTTCATAAGCCACACCGCTTTCCTTAGTTACTCCAGGTTAATGAGAGCGGAGATCCAGTCTTTCTTGTTCTCCATCTCATTGGAAGCCAGACACTCCATGACATGGCAGACACCCACTACATAAATAAATAACTTTAAAAAAACACGTTTTTTATTTACAATTGACATACAGTGTTATATTAATTTCACAGATAACACTGTGATTAGGCTTTGATATAATTTGCGAGGTGTTCATCTCAATGAAGCTAATAATCGTCTGATACTGTACCTGGTTACTACAATATTATTGGCGACATTTTGCTGCTGTATTTTATATCCTCCTGACTATCTTGTAACGAGTGATTTGTATTTCTTAATTCCTTTCTCTTTTTCACCCATCCACCTCCAAATCCCCTCTCATCGGGCAAATGTTCTCTGGAGTTATGAGTTTCTTTCTGTTTCGTTTGCTTGTTTTGTTTTTTAGATTCCATATATTAGTGAAATCATGTTATTTGTCTTTATGTGACTTATTTCACTTAGCATAATAGCCTCAGGTCTATCCATGTTGTTGTAGATGGACAGATTTCATTTTTATGACGAATATTCCACTGTATATATGTACCACTTCTTTATCAACTGTTGATGGATATTTAGTTTGCTTCCGTATTTTGTAAAAAATGGTGTAATGAATCTTTGGGTGCAGATGTCTTTTCAAATTAATATTTTGGGTTCAAATAAATACCCAGAATTGGAATTGCTTGAACCTTCTTTTGCTCTTGGTATAGTCTTTGTTTTAAAGTCTACTTTGTCTGGCATAAGTATTGCAATCCCAGCTTTTTGTATTGATTTGTTTTCACCAACATAAAATATCTTTTTTCATTTATTTATTTTAATCTCTGTGTGTCTGAAATGAGTCTCTTATAGCCAGTATATGTAAAGGTCTTGTTTTCTTATCTATTCACCCACCATATGTCTTTGGATTGGAGCATTTAATCCACTTACATTCAAAGTAATTATACATAAATATGTAGGTATTGCAATGTTATTATTCATATTTTTTACCTTTCTTTTCTTAAAAAAGTCCCTTTAATATTTCTTATAATATTGGTTGGGTGGTGAATTCCTTTAACTTTTACTTATCTGGGAAGCTCTTTATTTCTCCTTAGATTCTAAGTGATAGCTTTGCTGGGTAGATTAATATTGGTTGTAGGTTCTTGCTTTTTTATCACTTTGAATATTTTGTACCATTCTCTTTTGTCCTACAAAGTTTCTGTTGAGGGATCAGCTCTCTTATGAGAACTCCCCTGTAGTAACTAACTGTTTTTCTCTTCCTACTTTTAAGATTCTCTCCTTGTCTTTAATTTTTGGCTTTCTATTTATGATGTTTCTTGATGTTGGCCTCTTAAGGTTCTTCTTGGCTGGGATTCTGTTTCCTGGGTTTATATGTCTATTTTCTTTGACGGGTTAGGGATTTTTTGTTGTTGTTGTTGTTGTTATTCTTTTCAAACTAGATTTTCAATCCTTGCTCTTTCTCTTCTTCTTCTGGTACCGCTGTGATGGAATGTTGGTATGCTTGATGTTGTCCCAGAGTTACTTCCTATCTTAATTGTTTTGGATTCTTTTTCTTTTTGTTGTTCTGATTGGGTGTTTTCTGCTATCTTGTCTTCCAAATTGCTGATCCAGTCATCTGATTCATCTAATCTACTGTTGATTACCTCTGATGTATTCTTCATATCGGTTATTGTATTCTTCATTTCTGACTGTTCCATTTTAATGCTTTCTATCTCCACTTTTTGTTTCTTCTCTCTGTTGAAATGCTCATTGAACATCCTTACAACCAGTGTTTTGAAATTCACATCCAGTATATTGCTTGTCTTCATTTTGTGTAGTTCTTTTTTTCTGGAATTTTATTCTGTTCTTTCATTTGTCTTCTCATTTTGGCTTCCTTGTTGGTTTTTATGTATTAGGTAGAGCTGCTATGGTCTTTCTAGAGGGTTCTTATGTAGTAGGTGTCCCATGGGACCCAGTGACAGTCTCCCTGGTCATCTTCCCTGGGTGATTTGCATGTCCCTGGTGTGTGTCCTCTTCTTGTAAATGAGCCTTGATTGTTTTGGCACATCAATAGGAGGGATTGGCCTTTGAGCTGATTGGTTGTGAGGACTGGCAATTTGTATTTAACCCTCAACATCTTGTTATAATCATGACCTAATTGCTCTGTAACTCATTAGTTTGTGAATTATTGATTCCCTGATCTTACTTTATGAATCTGGATGATCTAACCAGCATAAGCAAAAAAATTGGAATGTGAATTTTAAAAATGATTGCCTTTTTTTTTTAGCTAAAAACTTAAGGCAAACAAATTTCAAGTATACATATTCATGTTTCTGGAATATGAATTATTCAACTTCTTTGGTGACTTGAGGGTTCATCCATTCAAAGATGCTGCAGAGTTCTTTCTGGTTGCCAATGTTCTGGATTATTTTCATGGATGAATAATTCTAAGGAGTTCTCATTATTTTTAGAGAATCGATGATAATGTGGATTTGTCTCTTGAATAGTGCAATGCAAGGATTTTGACTAAGTCTGTTTCTTGGTCTTCTTTTCAAATTAATCAGCCTTATTAAAATCTTGGAAAAGGTATATGACTAAAGGTATAGAACAATAAATGTGTTGGACTGAGCAACAATAGATCTATTAAAAGTTGAAAAATAAATTTAAGTAACTTGTATTTTAGTTGAATTAATTTGGTGATTGCTTATTGTTAAGCATTATACTTTGAAATTTAGAAACTGTAAGTTGAGAAAGTAAGTGTACTGTGAAATCAGAGCTCAGCTAGCAAATGATTTATGTAATCAATTCACTTGAATATACCATCCATCCTCCACCATTCTGAGGGCTGTACTTTATAACTACGTGGATGAATATATGCCTAATAATTTGCAGATTGCTTTGTTGGTTCTGACATATCCCTCCATTTATAATGAAGAGTCTCATGGGAATAAAGATTGCAACCTTCACTGCTTTGTTGATTCTGACATATCTCTCCATTTATAAGTAAGAGCTCTTGTGAATAAGCATTGTAACCTTCACAAGCTCTTGAGAAGGCCAAGTTGAAGTAAAAAAAAAAAAAAAAACAAAGCTCTATTAAACTATCCCACTATAAATTGGCTTTAATCTGAATGCAGTTTTCCTTGGAATATAGGAAATGTTTTTATTCATGTCTTGGACCACATGTAACATTCTTCTGCGATCCCACAATGGAGAATTTTATTAAGCTCTATTATTTGTTCACGTATTTTTATAGTTAGTAAGGATATGAAGGGCTAGAGAGATTAATAATGCAAGGAATGCATGTTGCTGACAGAATCGCAGCGATTTAAAAAATATTGCCAAGTTCATTAATAAGAAAATACTTCATAATTTTAAAATCGGTGGCCATGCCCATCATGCAAGGACAATGTGAATGTTACTTGGGTTTTGTACATTTTCCAGACATTTCTCAATATCACTCTTAACGACTGTGCCAACAATTTACCCTTTTCAAGCTTACTTGGTTTTTCATATAGAAGTGTCTCTTACTTTGCTTGGTAGGAAATACAGAGGTAATATTATGAGTTATTTGGAGATAATAAATTTGAAAACAATTTTCCTTTCAGAAATATATGTTCAACATTTTCATGACATCAGGGCTTACATTTAAATGAAATTCAAAGACAGCAATATCAGTGTCTTTTATAAACCTTTCTCTGCAAGTAAGCAAAATAGATACTAGCAATGTGGTCCTATTTAATCAGCGACATTTTTAGACAAAAAGCAGGAACATGGATTCTAGTATGAATTTTGATGAGCTTCTATTGGACTTTGGGCAAGTCACAGAATTGAAGTGCATTGAATGTGAATGTGGATTGTCATTGCTTCAATTCCTTCACAGTGAAAACGTGTAAAACTGTGCTATGAAAACAACAATTAATTTATTTAAGTAGGGTATTTGGGTTGAAATAATGTACTTTTAATTTACACTAAGAAAGATAATTTGTTAAGTAAAGTTTTTCATCACCTTCCTTCCTTTTTTCTTTCTATTTAAATATAATTGACATATAGCATTATGTTAGTTTCAACTGTATAATATAATAACTCAATATTTGTATATTTTGCAAAATCATCACCGTGGTAAATCAAGTTAACACCCACCATGACTCAGTTACAAATGATTTTCCAGTGATGAGAACTTCTAAGATCTACCTCTTTAGCACTTTCAAATACACAATACAGCATTATTAACTATGGTCACCATGCTGTACATTAACCACCCCCACTTATTTGTTTTATAACTAGAAGTTTACACCTTTTGAGAACCTTGACACATTTAACTTTCCCCTGCCCCTACCCCTACCTCTGACAACCACCAACGCATTCTCTGTGTCTATGAGCTTCATACTATAGTTAAACATGTACAGGTTGGTATACAGAAAAGAGTCCTGGGGTGGGAGGAAGGGATTTGTTTATCCTTTTAAGGTATATGATCCTTCTTGCACTGTTTCTTGAAGCAAATGGCAACTCTTTCGCCAGTTCATCATAAGTTCTTTCTTTGGCTCATTTTCTGATGTTTCAGTTCTTTGAACCTTTTCTAATCAGGAAACAATTACCAGTGTCAAAGTCATGCAAGACTCATGCTAAACTTCTTTGAAGGTTTATCAATTTCGAGAGGGAAAAACCATGAAATACCTCCAACTTGTTCCTCAGGGATCCTATGAATTGAGCTGTTTTCATCATTTTTCTCCTCTCTTTCTTGTGTATATTCTAGAGGTAGGTGATGGTCTAAGAATGGCAGAACCAGTGTTTGTCTACCATTTTGCCCTACATATGTATTCCAATACTGTGTAGAAAATATGAGCGTGACAAAAATTTTGTTCTCAATGTTGCACACTTACTAACAACTGGGGTAGTGTGCCACTTTCTCATCTTCTCACATACGCGTTAAAATTAAATATCATAAATTCATTGATCTTAAAGTCATGTATTTTGGGGTACACAGAGCAATGTCAACTGAATGACTAAAGGACTGAAGATAATTCCTCTTTCCAACAGCAGTCTCAAGCCAACCCATGCCACTGAGGGCGTATTTCTAGTTGGCAAGTCTTACACTGAAGTATTCATGACCTTAAAATATCATTATGGTAGCTACCGTTTTGTGGCACTGTGTGGAGCCTGGAATAAAATTAGTCATTGTTTCAATGCAGTCAATAAAATAGGTTGAGCTCATTGCATTCACAAAGCAGGCATGTGTAACCAGCACATCTGGCAGTGTCTGAAATGGAGGTTAATTCCCAAAGATGGAAATTCAATTTCCTTCTGACTTGTAGAGATGCGAACTATACTCATCACAGTCCAGAGACCAGAAAAATCTTTCAAAAATTTTAATTGAGAAAAGGATACAGTGCTTTTAGTTTTATAGGGCTTCCAACCAAAAAAAAACAACAACAACAAAAAAAAAAAACATAGAGCTTCTACTTGGTCTTCCATACACAAAATATTTATCGATAAAGCACTGTTCGCTCGGCAATGAAGAGGAGTAAAACCCCAATCAAAGACATTACATTTTAATTGGAGGTAAGGGGTGTAAGGCTCAATCAATATATGTCTGCATCAGTTGAATATCGAAAGAACAAATATATAGTATAGTCTGTACTATTTGTGAAATAGAAAGATAAATAGATAAGTAAGTATATCAATAGTCAAAATGTTGGACTGGGCTGTCTAAGAGCACCAGAAATATTCAGGAAAAATCTTATTAGTCAGAAGGAAGGCTCTTTTTCTTTACAATCCCTCCAATATTTGTTATTACCTGTTGTGTTGATGATAGCCATTTTAACAGGTATGAGGTGGTATCTTATTTTGGTTTTGATTTGAATTTCCTTAGTAGCTATTGAAGTTGAACATATTTTTATACGAGGTGTCTGTTTAAGTACTATGCCCATTTTTGATTGTTCAGATTATTACAATTGTTCCTCTTTTTTTCCCCCTCATAGCTCCCCTCCACCTGGTACCCACTCCATCCTCTGTCCTTAAACCCCCCTCCACTGTCCTCATCCATAGGTGTATGATTTTTGTCCAGTCTCTTCCTGCACACCCCACACCCTTTTCTCCCTGAGAATTGTCAGTCCACTCCCTTTCTATGCCCCTGATTCTATTATATTTGCCAGTTTATTCTGCTCATCATACTTTTAGTTCACTTGATTTTTAGATTCACTTGTTGACTGATATGTATTTGTTGTTCATAATTTTTACCTTTACCTTTTTCTTCTTCTTCCTCTTCTTAAAGAATATCTATGTTCATTGTAGCATCATTCATGGTAGCCAAGCAAAGTATCTTGGAACAGAGGACTGTATGCTATGGAATACTCTTCAGCCATAAGGAAAGATGAAACCTTGCCATTTGAATAAAACATAGATAGACCTTGAGAATATCATGCTAAGCGAAATAAGTCAGTCAGAAAAAGCTAAGAACCATATGCTTTCACTGATATGTGGAATGTGAAACTAAAACTCACAGACACAGATAACAGTGTGGTGATTAGCAAGGAAGGGGGTGGAGGTAGTAAAGGGTAAAGAAGGCCAAATATATGGTGAATGACGACCTTTGGACTTTGATGGTGGGCACACAGTGCAGATCATATATCGTGGAAATGTACACGAAACCTATACGGTCCTATTAACAAGTGTCACCCCAATTAATTTAATAAGAAGAGTGGTTCTTGATGTTTTACTTTACATCTTAACTTCTGAATGATGTGACTGGAATATGATGAAATCAGTACAATTCTTTTGCTTGGCCAAAACCAGTTTGGCTCAGTGGATAGAGCATCGTCCTGCGAACTGAAAGGTCACAGGTTCGATTCTGGTTGGGGGCATGTACCTTGGTTGTGGGCACATCTCCAGTAGGGGGCGTGCAGGAGGCGCTTGATCAATGTCTCTCTCTCATTGATGTTTCTAATTTTCTATCCCTCTCCCTTCCTCTCTGTGAAAAATCAATAACATATATTTTTTAAAAAATTCTTTTGCTTGGATAAAACAGATTTCACTCATTCAATGACTTTAATAAAAGAAAGGATTGGATCATTGTCTTGGGAATGAAACCTATGGGAAGGAATAACTCAGGTGAAGATGAACACCTCAGTGCGGGGCTGTCTTTGTATTCAGCCATAGAACCACTGCCGAATCTCTCCCGCCCTACGTTTCAGGTTCATCTGCCAGACACAGTGCATAGGTGGGACTGGAGGCAGAGTTTTATTTTGTTTATTTTTTTAAAATCCTATATCAACACGCAGGTGTAGATTTGGCCGGGGGCTACAATCAAACCTGCTCTTTGAAGAGGAGCAGACTTAACTTTATTGTGAGAAGTTTTGTGTGTGTGTGTGTGTGTGTGTGTGTGTGTGTGTGTGTGTTTTTCTAAAAGAAATTCAGGTTTCCAGGAAGGGAATTGGAGGAGAGGGAGAGAGGTGGAGAGGGTTCAGTTTCAACAATGCAGAGGTCCACTGCCTAAGGGAAGTAGAGCCCAGACCTCCCAGAAATGAGGGCGAGAGGATTTCATGCGAAAGGGGGAAATGCCAGGAAAAAGCACGGACTCGCTGTATCATTACCCTCGTCCAGTCATAGAACTTCTTCCAGTTTGGGCTCGTTGGTTTCCTTTGACCGTGAACCTTATTGACTTTCTTTCCTAAATACAGTGGTACCTTGAGATACGAGTTTAATTTGTTCCGTAACCTTGAGGCATGGGAAACTATGAGATGCTCGTTGCTCGTATTTCAAAGCAAAAATCACTCACTCGACGGCTCATATCTCAAAAATCTCATATGTTAGGGCACTCGTGTCTTGAGGTACCACTGTATATTTCTCAATCTGTAAGTACCCATCGGCTTCTACATGAAAACCCGGAAAGAACACCTTTGCCTCTTCGCTTCTAAATTACACTTGAAAAATGTTGCTGAAAAAATCATTTGAAACTTTTTCTTTCCCCTCCTGTCTTAAAGGAAAGACCTCCACCTTTACAGGTCCACTTAGCTGACTAAATAGTCTGTGCAAACAAACCTTTGCAGCCCTGCATCTGAGAGCCTCTCTTCTTGGCCTTTGTCTCTGAGGGAAAAAACCCCGACGTGTGAAGTTAACGGAGAGGATGCCTTTCTCCTGCTGACAAACTCCTCATCTCTCCTCCGCACCACGGTTCTGGTTATTCTAATTGCTGTGTATATGTTAAGGCCGGTTCTGTTCAGCACACCCCCTGAAAGGTTGCCCTGTTCTCCCCTTTTCCATGTGTTGATGTTTGTTTGAATTCGCGTAGGGGAGCCCACACCCCCGTGGTGGATTTTAGGTTAGAAATTCGTGGAGGACGGGAATTGTTACTCTGCGATTAACTTTGTGTATCTTCTAGCCTGGCCCTCTGTATATACAAGAGCTTAATGCATTCAATCTGTTGAAAAATTGACTGGGCCTGGCATTCTTCAAGGGTAAAATTGTATTCTATGATATTTTCATTTAAACATGGAATTTGTCCAGACGATTG